>JAIUZE010002837.1:0-23288 GCA_022085475.1 Heliosperma pusillum | reverse complement strand
ACTCGTCCTCGAGTAAGTACATGAACGGAAGAATAAAGCAAACCCCTCCTTTTTTTTTTTTTTTTTTTTTTTTTTAATGAGAAATGAGTAAATTAAAGTCTAAGCAACGAAAAGATAAAAAACAAATTAAAAGTCAAAGACTACTCCTAACTAGCTAAACATACCACTCTATCTAATAAAACAAGTAAATCAAAGCAAAATACACTAGCTATACTATACTAGACTAGGCTATCTAAATTTGGATGCGGCGGGCATACTCACTCAAGACGAGGGAGATTTTTGTAAATTTGGATTTTCAAACGGGAGCACTCAAAAACAATCAACCCAAGTGCAACCAATGCACTTGCAAACACAAAACCAATAATCACTCATTTTAAAAACAAGAAGTAGAACACAACCACGACCAACCTGAAGACAAGACAAAACCTCCCCACACTTACCGCTTACTCCAAGGTAGAGCCTACTTTCTACTGAGGCGGAGGGTAACGGGCATTAAAAGCATCAAAGAAAGAGGTAAATGAGTTCTCTACTCGCCCGATAGCACCCATTGCTTCATTGTGGTGTTGGGTGGTCTCCGCCTTCAATTCCTCAAACGATCTCCGGGTCTCATCCCTAAAAGTCTCAAATGACTTCCTATGCTCACCGTAGGAGGTGTAGAAGGAGTCCAAATTCGCGTTGAGGGACTCGTAGTTGCCACTTAAAGTCCCGTAATTGGTGTTTAATGTGGAGACTTGGGTGAGGAGGGATGACATGTCCCAAGGGTTGGACCCATATCCCGGAGGTGGAGGAGGATGTTGGTTGTAGGGGGGTGGAAAGAAAGGTTGTTGGTGCATGTAAGGGTGGTACCCGAAGCCGGTTTGGTACATCGAACCCGAAGGGTTACCGAACTCGAATTGGTTGGGTCTGGGTAGAGGTCTCGGGCAAGGTCTCATCTCGGGGAGGGGAGTCTAGGTCTACAAAGCCCTCATCATCACTATTGTCATCGTCGAGGTCATGGGCAAGGGTAATTTCATAGCACACTTCGGAGGGCTCGAAAGAATATGAGGCAAGCCCCCACGGTGAGCACTGGTCGGTCCTTACTAATTCCCCCGTCCTCAAGGGCATTCCCCAGTTGCTCTTATGGCGGATAGTGGTGAACTCTTCCGCCGGTAGAGCAAGGGCTCTAGTTGGTGTGATGAGGTAATAAAAACCCCTCTCCCCACTGACCCCTGCGGTGAAAATGCAAGAGGCCATGTAATTGGTGTCAATGGTGATGGAGCCGGGGACTCTATTCTCGGGCTCCGAGGTCATCCCCAATTTTTTTGCAATCAAGGTCACAAGCCCCCCCCCCCCCCAACAAGATAGTCTGGTAACGATTCTCGCACAAGCAGAAGGTGAGTGATCACCGCCCTGACCATGTCGACCGAAAGTGGTTTGTCGTCTAGAAGTTCAAGAAGAACTTGACACGCAGTGGCTCCTACTCGATGGTGGGTCTCACGACTCCCTATAAGAATGTTAGAAAATAATCGCAAAAAGTATCGGAATACCGGGTTCCGCACCGAGTAGATAGTTGCCTTTTGTGCCTCATATCTCCCTTCCGTCCTAGAAATCACGTGCCAAAACTTGGTCCGAGCTTTGGTGGCCTTTTGACTTTGAGAAGGTCTCCCCTTACCACCATGAATATATGGAATCCCAAGGGCACTAGCAAATTGTTGAAGACTCATCTCGTGCCCTGCTCCCATAAGCTGAAAAGAGACGGTCGGTCGTAGACCGTCCATGTTCTCTTCTAAACTTGCAATGAACTCACAAGTTAAATATTTATAAGTAAATGCGCTTGAGCTTCCAATTCGGAAACCACCTCGGGAGCACAGTGACAAGACATCCCTTTCTATCCCGGCTCTTTCCAAGAAAAACTTTGAAAAGAACCGGGTGGGCTCAATATTCTTCTTTATTAATTCAACATATCGCCTTAAGAATTTAGACTCATTGAACCCGACATTCGACCTAGCATGCTTATGTTTAAAGGAGGAAATGTGAGGCCTTACCAACTCCGGAAGGGTGTGAGATGTCTCTCCTCTCTCGGTTCTTGACCTTTTGTTAGCCATGAAGTTCTTTTACCCTTAAAATGGTAATCTAGGCTACCGGAAAATCACCTTGCCCACTAAGCGCCGGACTGAAAATTTCGAACCACCCAAAATCTTCAAAGAAATATACCCAGAGCTTCCTCTTGCCCTCCTTAAGTTCCCCTCAAAAGATGGTGAGGTTTGAAGAAAAGTAGAAGGGTCAAAACTCAGATCTAAGAATTTTTTTTGGGTCAATTTTTTTTTGTGGTCAAAACAGATTTTTGGACCTTGAGTTATGATTAGAATGTAACAATGAGCTTGAAAATGTGGTTTGTGGGTTGATTGGATGAGTTTTAGGTGTGTTTGAGGAGTGTTGAAGGAGGTAAGTAAAGGTTTGGTGTTTTAATGGTGATGTTTGTTGTGATAAGAAAGATGAAGATTGAAGGAAAAGAAGAGGAAGTGTGGGCCGTGTGAGTTGGCAGCCACACGATTTTTTTTATTTAATTTTTTTTTTTTTTTTTTTTTAAATTTGAATTTCGCACGGTCAAGTTCGTTCCGCGCGGTCAAGTTCGCACGGTAGATACCTTCCTGCTTTGATTTCGCACGGTCAACTTCGTTCCGCACGTCCAACTTTGCACGGTTACTACCTTCCTGCTTTGATTTCGCACGGTCGGTAGTTTTTTTTCGCACAAGGCTTATTTTTCCTCAGTTTCCTTTCACTCGTGCCCAATATTCTCATTCCTCATCTTTCTAGCTTCATCCCTTCATCACCCAATCCCTCAAGTGCTCCCTACAATACTTCAAACACACTAAAAACATCACATGTGGGTTGCCTCCCATTAGCGCACTTGTTTAACGTCGTTGGCTCGACCAAGTTAGCAAGCATACAATAAAATGGATGTTAAAGGGTAAAGAAGATTTAGAAAGCTTAATTCAAGATAGGACAAGGCAAGTATGAAGAGTACATACCCCCCTTACTATTGGCGAACCGGTTGCATAATGTTTCAATCGTTGCCCATTTACCTTAAAATTGTGGTCGCCATTTGTAACTTCCACCGTGCCATAAGGAAAAACATGTGTTACGGTGAAAGGTCCCGACCATCTTGACTTCAACTTCCCCGAAAAGAGTTTTAAACGTGGATTGAATAAGAGGACCGACTCACCCTCTTTGAACTCTCGTCGTAGAATCTTCTTGTCATGGTACCTTTTTGCCCTCTCCTTGTATAGCTTGGCATTCTCATAGGCTTCAAGTCGAAATTCATCTAACTCGTTGAGATCTAACAATCTCTTCTCTTGTGAGCTCCTTAAGTCAAAGTTGAGGTGTTTTATAGCCCAATATGCTCGATGCTCAAGCTCCACCGGAAGATGGCATGCCTTTCCATAAACCAACCGAAAAGGAGATGTGCCAATCGGGGTTTTGAAGGCCGTCCGATAGGCCCACA
The DNA here is from genome assembly GCA_022085475.1 of Heliosperma pusillum. Classification (NCBI taxonomy): domain Eukaryota; kingdom Viridiplantae; phylum Streptophyta; class Magnoliopsida; order Caryophyllales; family Caryophyllaceae; genus Heliosperma; species Heliosperma pusillum. The sequence continues at coordinate 19,804 of JAIUZE010002837.1, read as the reverse complement.
ATGCATCATCAAGCTTCGCCGCCCAATCCTTCCTTGAGCTACTCACCGTTTTTTCCAAAATAGACTTGATCTCTTTATTGGATATCTCAACTTGGCCGCTTGTCTGAGGGTGATAGCCAATCCCACGGCGATGTTGGACCCCATATTTCTTCAATAAAGCCTCAAACTTCGTCTCAAGAAAATGCGAGCCCTTATCACTTATCAACACTCGGGGTACCCCAAACCTTGGGAATATTACTTTCCTCATGAATTTGCTAACAACTTTTGCATCATCCGTTGGAGTAGCAATCGCCTCCACCCACTTGGAGACGTAATCCACCGCAACTAGGATGTACTTGTTGCCATAGGAGGAGGGGTAGGGTCCTTGGAAATCAATTCCCCATACATCAAACACTTCAACCTCTAAGATAAAGTTTTGTGGCATCTCATTCCTCTTGGAAATATTTCCGGTTCTTTGACACCGGTCACAAGCTCTCACATAAGAAGCCACATCCTTGAATAGGGATGGCCAATAGAAACCACATTGCAATATCTTAGCCCCGGTCTTTGACGTACTTGCATGACCACCACAAGGTAGATCATGGCAATGAGAAATTATAGACTTGAATTCATCTTCCGGCACACATCTCCTAATTATCCCATCAGCACATGACTTGTATAAGCAAGGGTCCTCCCAATAGTAGTGTCTTACGTCATGAAAGAACTTCTTCTTTTGGTGAGAGTTGTAACCATAGGGGATAATCCCGGAGGCCAAGTAGTTAACATGATCGGCGAACCAAGGTGCATCTCCTTTTACAATCGCAAGTAAATGGTCATCCGGGAGAGAATCATGAATGGGGAGTTCTTTCCTAGTATTGTCACCAACTAATCGAGAGAGATGGTCGGCAACCGAGTTTTCAACCCCTTTCTTATCCTTGATTTCAATATCGAATTCTTGGAGCAAGAGTACCCACCGTATTAGTCTCGGCTTAGCATCTTTCTTGGCCATCAAGTACCTCAAGGCGGCATGGTCGGTATACACAATTACCTTTGACCCAACCAAATAGGACCGGAACTTCTCAACTGCAAACACAACCGCAAGGAGCTCCTTTTCCGTTGTGGTGTAATTGGCTTGTGCCGGGTCAAGAGTCTTGCTTGCATAATGGATGGCATGCACCCTTCCCTCTTTTCTTTGCCCCAACACCGCACCTACCGCTTGGTCACTAGCGTCACACATGAGTTCAAATGGCATACTCCATTCCAGTGGTTGTATTATTGGTGCCGTCATGAGTGCTTTCTTCAACCTATCAAAGGACTCCAAACAAGCATTAGACATCACAAAGAGGGTATCTTTGGCCAAGAGCTCGGTTAGGGGTCGGGCGATTTTTGAAAAATCTTTTATAAAACGGCGGTAGAATCCCGCATGGCCAAGAAAGCTCCGAATCCCCTTAACATTGGTCGGAGGTGGCAATTTTTCAATCACCTCGACCTTAGCTCGATCGACCTCAATACCTTTATTAGAGATAACATGTCCAAGTACCACTCCATGTTGAACCATGAAATGGCACTTTTCCCAATTTAACACTAGATGAGTTTCCCGACATCGTTTTAGCACATTTTCTAAGTTAAGCAAACATTCTTCAAAACTTTTGCCGACTACGGAAAAATCATCCATGAACACCTCCATACCACGCTCCACATAATCCGAAAATATCGACATCATACATCTTTGAAAGGTTGATGGAGCATTACACAATCCAAATGGCATCCTCCTATAAGCATAGGTGCCAAATGGACATGTAAAAGTGGTTTTCTCTTGGTCACTTGGATGAATTGGGATTTGGAAAAATCCTGAAAATCCATCTAAGTAGCAAAAGAAAGAGTGTTGTGCTAAACGCTCTAGCATTTGATCAACGAACGGTAAAGGGAAGTGGTCCTTCCGGGTGGCCTTGTTCAACTTTCGATAATCTATGCACATGTGCCACCCGGTTACCGTTCTAGTGGGGATCAACTCATCTTTATCATTCCTTATCACCGTCATTCCTCCCTTCTTTGGAACTACATGTACGGGGCTAACCCACCTACTATCGGAAATTGGATAGATTATGCCCGCATCAAGTAGTTTCAAAATCTCTTTTCTTACAACATCTTTCATGGTGGGGTTAAGCCTTCTTTGTGCCTCAATAGAGGACTCACCCTCATTTTCAAGATGGATTCGGTGAGTACACAAGGAAGGGCTTATACCCTTGAGGTCGTCAATGGTGTACACGATGACACTTCTATATTTTTTAAGCAAAGTTATCAACCTTGAAGTTTGAGTGTCATCAAGTTCACTATTGATTATGACGGGATAGGTAGCATTGTCTCCTAAGAATTCATATTTCAAGGAAGGGGGAAGAGGTTTAAGGTCTACCGTAGGAGGAGGCGTAGAACTCTCCTCTTTCTTACCGACCTCGAGCATCTCAAGTGGTGGCTCTTCCTCATGTACGGGAGCGGTGTTCAACATCCACACATATGCAAGTGTTTCCACGTCTCCATCGTCATCCCCACACATATTCAATAGGCACTTCTCAAAGGAATCCTTAGATGATGTTTCAAAGGTAAGTTCTTTTAATGGATCTTCCAATATATCCACTATGCAACAAGATTCTCCCAAGGATTGAGTACCCATAGACTTATTGAGCTCAAACTCAACCTTTTCTTCACCTACTTGAAGAGATAGCTTCCCACTCTTCACATCTATCAATGCCCCTCCGGTTGCTAAACAAGGTCGCCCCAAAATTATTGGAACTTGATTGTCTTCGGGCATATCCATTACAAAGAAATCACATGGAATTACTAGCTTCCCCACTTTCAAAGGCACATCTTCTACAACTCATAATGGATACTTGACCGATCTATCAGCCAATTGAAGTGACACTCTTGTTGGCTTTAAATCCTCAAGGCATAGCTTCTTATATATGGAGAGAGGCATCAAGCTCACACTTGCACCTAAATCGCATAAGGCCCTCTTGATTGCCACCCCTTCAATAGAGCAAGGAATTGAGAAACTCCCCGGATCCTTTAGTTTGTTAGGTATCTTGTGGGCGTGGGTGAGAATGGCACTACACTCCCGAGAAAGGTTCACCGTTTGCACCTCCCCATTCTTCTTCTTCATTGAAACAAGTTCCTTAAGGAATTTCCCATAGGACGGGATTTCGGTTATCATGTCAAGAAAAGGAATTGTCACATTCATCCCCTTTAGAATATCAACAAACTTCTCATATTTCTTTGCAAGTCTTGGTTTTGCTAGTCTTTGAGGAAAAGGGACCGGCGGTGTATACTCCCTTGGTGAGGGAATAGGTTCCTTACCCCTTGACGATTGAATAGGCCCTTCGTCCCTTGTTGGCTCAATCTCCTCTACTTCCATAGATTTTTCTTTATCAACAACCAGCGATGGTTCCTCAAGTTCTTCAATCACAACCTTTTTCCGCTTCCCCCTTAGAGGTTTCTCAACCTCCTCCAATTGCTTCCCACTTCTTAAGAGCACCGCATTCATTTCTCTTGGATTCACCACCGTGTTTCCGGGAAATTTCCCCGGATTCTTGGCCATTTGGCTCAATTGTTGTGAAATTTGAGCCACATGAGTTTCCGTTGCTTTTTGGGATGCTCTTATTTCATCATTGACCCTCCCTTGGGATGCAATGTGGTTATCTAGCTTGTTGTCGGCTTTTTGGTTTGCTATGACCAATTGTTCAAAGGCTTGTTCCCAAGAGGGCTTTTGATTTTGTTGAGTTTGGATGTTTTGGTTAAAGCCTTGGTTTTGATTTTGGCTCTTGAATCCTCCAAAGGGTTGTTGATTTTGGGTTATGAAATTCTTTCCTTGAAATCCGGGTGGCATTTGTTGGTTTTTGGAGTTTCGGTTGAAACCTTGGTTAGACCTTTGGAATTGTTGGCCTTGATTGAACCTTTGTTGTTGTGGGTTAAAAGGATTTGGGTTTTGAACATTTTGCGATGCATAGGACAAGAACGGGTGGGCTCCTATTCCTTGGTGATATTGGTTGTTGTTGAAGGCTTGCTTTGCATTTGATGACTCCCATAGCCCATTTACTTCCTCCGTATAGTACCCTTCTTCATTTGGTGAAATTAAGGGACATTCAATTGGAGAATGCCCTTGTTCACCGCACAACTCACAAGAAAGTATTTGCTTCATTTTGGGACTTTGTTTCTTGTTTGAGTTCAACAAAGCCACTTGTTGAGCTAGCTCATGGAGTGTTTCCTTCACCTCTACATTAAACGCCGAGTTGGAGCCTTTCCCTTTTTCTTTTCTCGTTGTTCTATCATTGCCCCAATCCATGGTCCTTGCCGCCATCTCCTCTATCAACTCCTTTGCCTTCTTATGATCCAAGATGTCCAAACCTCTCTTTCCCGATGCCGCATCAAGCGACAATTTCAAATCATTCGTCAATCCTTTATAGAAATTGTTGACCACTTCGGGCTCGGCTATGCCATGATGTGGGCACAACCTTTGGAGCCTCTTGTATCGCTCCCAAGCATCATATAAAGTCTCATCCTCCTCTTGTGTGAACCCTTGTAAGTCACTCTTTACCTTTGCGGTTCTAGAAGGGGGGAAATACTTGTTCAAAAAGGCATTGGATAATTCCTCCCATGTGGTAAAGGAGTCGGGGTCACAATTCTTTAGCCACTCTTTAGCCGATCCCCTTAATGAGCGGGGGAACAACCTCAAACGAATGGCATCATCGGAGACTCCATTCATCTTGACATTGTCACAATTGTCGAGAAAGTCATTTAGATGCTCATTCGGATTCTCAAGAGCGCCACCTCCAAATTGATTTTCTTGGACCATTTGAATCAAGGAATTCTTTACTTCAAAGTTGTTGGCTTGCACCCTAGGCCTTCGTATACTAGGATTCACAATATGTTTCGGAGCCATGTGATCCCTAATCGGAACCGGTTCTCCCATGATTGTAGTTTCCGGTGTGGCGAAAGGGTTTTCAAATGACTCTTGTTGTATAACTTCTTCTACTATTGGTTCCCCTACTAACCCCCTTCTTCTGTGGGCGTTGAGTCTTCTTGCGGTGGCCTCAATTTCGGGGTCTATATGGTGTAAAGGTTCCCCTCGTTGAGATCGCCTACTCATGCAAGATTCCTACACACTTAAAGAGAAGATTAGTAACAAAAGACTTAGTCTAAACTTGAACTAAACAATTAATATAAAGCCAATGCTCCCCGGCAACGGCGCCAAAAACTTGATGTGTGTTTGAATACCGCAAGTGTACGGTTGTCAAAGTAGCACTTGAGGGTCGATTTCCACGGAGAGCAATGTGATTACTAATCGTTTCTATTCAAACGTTTAGCTAAGTCGGACAAAACTTGGAAGGTAAAGTAACGAATTAAACTAAAAAGCAAATATATAAAATTAAACTAATGCTAGAACCAAAGAAACTATAACGAGCTAATAAGATAAGTTTAAATCAAATGATTAAAAGCCTAGGACTCGACTTTTCCACCGACAATTGCAACCACTATCAAACCCCGTCGATTGGTTGTTAAGGAAAATGCGTTAGGAGGAAACGCCTCTAATTCGCCAAGTATCTCCCTCCCGGGTTCACACATGGACACTAGTAACACCGACCTATCTCTCTTCCGGGTTCATAAGTCGGACTCCCTTACCCAACACTCTAGCACCCGAGAACGTGCGACATCCCCAAGATACTCAAGTATTAGTCAAGGTAATTAAGTACGCGATAAATCCCGGTCCTCCAACCCCTTTTCTCAAAGGTGATATTCAAACCGACTACCAAAGGTGTCCCCTTCAAGTTCCCCCTCCCGGGTTCAACCCAAATCAACTACTAGTCTAGATGGGGAGAGCCCGACTCTCAACCTAATCGACTCCCATCGACGGTCAAGGGTAAAGAGTCAACGACAAACCCAAATAAAACACTAAACAAACAAAATCCCAAGGTAAGTCCCAACCAAATCCCCCAACAACCAATTAAAGCGGAATCTACTAAGTTAATCACTCATGTCGGGGATTAATCGAGTCCTAGTAAGAAGACTACTCACTATTCATAGTAATAACACAATAAAAATTAATAAAGGTTGAATCTTTAATGTTGAACATAATAAAGATTAGATTTTTATCCAAGACTAGTAATTTCTCAATTAAAAGGAACTAAGAGTCAATAAAACTAAAATTCAACAACAACTAAGCATAAAGGAAGAACCTTTATGAACAAACTAACTCTAAAAATTCAAACTTTAAGTACTACAATGAAAATAAGAACAAATAAAAGTAATGAAAGAGAAGGAGATAGTACCAACAATGAAAGACAAGGAAGAGCAAAGGAATTAGAAGGAAAAATAAAGCTTCAATCTTTGATAAATCATGAGAACTATAGATCCAATTACAAGGGAGTGGTTGAGTTTTTCTCTCTCTAAAATGCTCTCCAAATCAGTTCTTTTCTCAAGTTTTCAGGTTTGGTCTATTTATACAAGATTAAAATCACGCAAAACGAAGTCGTATAAGGCCGGGGTGAACAGTGTGCGAAATTGAGATTTCGCACGGCTCACTTTGTTCCGCACGGCTGACTTTGCACGGTCAGTACTTCCCTGCTTCAAGTTCGCACGGCTGACGTTGTTCCGCACGGCCAACTTTGCACGATCATTACTTCCCTGCTTCAAGTTCGCACGGTGCTCATTTTTCCTTGATTTGCGTGATCCTTCTTCTTCTTTACGGGTCGTGGATCGTTGAGCTGTCCCACGGGTCTCCTCTATAGTGCTTGGTGGGTCCGTATCGTACCTAAATAGCATAAAAACCCAAAAGTATAGAACCAAGCACCCGAATGTCGGGTTTTACGCATTTAAGCATTTAAGCATGATTCTAACATAAAGCACATAAGAATATAGATTAAATAACACAATTATTAGCATAAAAAGTGTGCAAATAATTAGGCTATCAATTACATCTCTTGAGATGACAATGGTTTTTGTTTCAAGATTAAGGATTTTGTAGGCCTTCTTGCCAAAAGGATATCCAAGAAAAACTGATGGAACAGCCTTTGGAGCAAACTTGTCTCTTCCTGGCTTTGGAGTGGAAGTGTAACAGAGGCAGCCAAAAGACCTCATGTGTAATAAGGTTGGTACTTTCTGAAAAAGAACCTCATATGGACTTTTGTTGGCAAGGATTTTTGTTGGGAGTCTATTGATGATGTAAGTGGCAGTAAGAACACACTAACCCCAATATTTTTTTTGGGTAAATTGGATTGAAAAATTAAAGCTCTAGCTGTTTCAAGGAGATGTTTGTGTTTTCTTTCCACAACACCATTTTGTTGGGGAGTATGACTACAAGAAGTTTGATGTATGATTCCATTTTGGGAAAGAAAAGCTTGACCAAAGTTACTAGAGCCTAACTCAAGAGCATTAGCAGACCTTATGATTTGAACTGTGGCATTAAATTGAGTTTTGGCAAAAACAAGGAAATTTTGTATGAAACTGAACGCATTGCTTTTACAAGACATGAGATGTGTCCAAGTAGTTCTAGTATAGTCATCTACAATGGTGATGAAGTATTTGTAGCCATTGTGAGTTTGAATGTGGTATGGACCCCATAGATCAATGTGAATCAATTCAAAGGGTTTATTAGTATGTATACAATAACTATCAGGGAAAGAAAATCTATGTTGCCTAGCTTTAGCACATATAGAACAGGTATGAATCTTATTTTCATTTATTGCAGAAATTTTACAAAAAGGGAAACTTTTGAGTTTGTACATTGGTAAATGGCCTAATCTAGAGTGCCAAATTTCAGCAGAATTAGAAAAAGTTACAGCATTAGCAGAGGACAAAGTAGCAGTAGGTGATTGACTCTGGAGGAAGTAAAGATTCTTGTGTTGTTTACCAAGAATTAGAGGCATCTTCATAGAAGAGCCCTGCACACAGCAAAATTCAGGGGTGAAGCTTATAGTCTTGTTTAGTTGTTTTGATAGTCTAGATATGGATAAAAGGTTGAAACGAAAGGAGGGAACATAGAGCACATTTTTTAACACAATATCAGAGGAAATGGGAACTTCACCTAGAGCATCAATGATGGTATGTTCACCATTAGGCAAAGAGATAGAATAAGGAAAGGGGACAGTTTTGAGGTTGGAAAACAGACTTTTATCTCCACACATATGATCACTTGCCCCTGAATCTAGAATCCAAGAATTAAAACAACCAGAAGACATAACTGAGTGAGAAGTGTTACCTGCAAAATTAGCTGAGAGAGCAGTATTATCAGTTGGTTGGCTGTGATGTATAGCATGATTCAAGTGCTGGAACATGCCTGGAGTAATTTCAGCAGAAGTCGAAGAAGAAGAACCAGCAAATTCAGCTTCTTGACCAAAATCAGAACCTTGAGCAGTATTAGCAAATCGTTTCCTGTTGTTATACTCTAACTTGCGACAAATGTTTATGGTGTGGCCTGGTTTCTTGCAGTAGTTGCACACTTGCACCATCTTGTTTCATTCCCTTCGTAATTTTCTCTGAACTCTTGTTTTCCATGTAAAACATGCTGATTTGAAACATATTGTCCTTGATGTAAAGTATGCTGACCCTTGGAATGAGCATCCCTAGGTTGAGAAAAATGATGTGATTTTTTGCAATTTCGATTGATTTTGAGAGAAATTGATATGAGAATAGAACGAAAAATCGACGAACTAATTTTTAGGAATTTTGCAAATTTTTTAATTGATTGAAGAAGAGATGTAACTGAACGCGGAAGCAAAAAGAGACGGGTATTAAATCTGCTCTGATACCATGAAGGAATTCATGATGATGAAAACCTCCATTGGTGAAGGTTTGTTAAGCTTTGATATAGTGAAAGGATTGTAACAGATTAGAGAGAGGCATTTCTAGAGAGAGAAAGCGTAAATAAAGTTTGGGAATTTTTATTAATGAGTAATCCCATAATTACAACTGTACAGTATTTATATACAAAAGATTAAGCTAGAGTAATATGTTCAATTATTTGATTTTCCTATTCTCACAATAACAGCATGTTCCTATAATCTTTCATAGGCATTACGGAATACTGCTAATATATATACAAAAGCTCGAAATTGTTGTTGCCACTTTCAAGCAAATGGAAAAAGATAATTTCTTCCAATATTTGCATTTTATAGTTCTTTTTTAACAATAGGGAATCCGTTTCCGATAAAAATTCAGTGCTGCTCTTTATCGACAACGAGCACAATGTTTAATACTCGGTTATCATCGATTCACCACCAAACCATACTTACCTGAGTGGTTCTTTTCGCTTATTGAATTGAGATGAATAAAATTTCGGTCAAACTACCAAACTCGTAAAAGAAAAGAGCGGAATTGTAAACCTTTTAGGGGGTGTTTGTTTCGTTTGTGGGTATGAGTTTAGAATCAGGAATCATACCTGAGTGATATCGGGCTAGAACTTGATTCCTCATACCTTGTGTTTGGTTTAACTCCGAATGCTAAGAGTTTAGAAATCAATCAGAGCTAAAAATGTTGTAAATACAATATTTTAAATAATAATTTTTGGTATTATAGAATCATATAAATAAAAATGTAATCAAATAAATACATAAAAAGATTTCAATTACAATATATGATATTTTTTCTTCACATTTGTTACTTTTAATTTCATACCCATGGGTATCAATCTCATACCCACCCCCGTCTTTGGGTATGAGAAACCCATACCTTATGAGTTTGAGGTATGGCCGTATGAGTATGATACCTTCATTTTTGCCAAACAAACACATGGTATGGGTTTGGCTCATTCCAAACGCATACCTTATACCTATATTATTGGTTGAACCAAACACTCCCTTAGATCATAAAGTCGATAACTAAAGGAGATTTCAAAACAAGTTACATTTGCAGAACAGAAATCAACAGACCAGCTATGGAAGTAGCAAAAATTACAGGAGTTTATCAATCCTCAACCATGCATGAGGATCCTAGACAAAGTTGCAAGAAGGTTGAAAATGAAACAGTACATTTGACACTACAGCTAGTACTCGACATACGAACATATAACCTTAAGAGATACAGCAAAACACAATGTAAATACAGCAAGTCCCAACAAAAGCTCTAGTGTAGTACGACTAAGATGATCACATATTCATCGATGTCATGTAAAAGTTGAAAATTCAGTCGAAAGCAGATACATAATAAAGTGATCGTCACAGTGAAGAACAATCAATAAATGTATCACGCGGCACCGAGTTATTGTCATCATCAGAATCAGACAAACCTGAGTAGCACGTAGAGTTACCAATAGAGTCGGAATCTAGAATACGGCAGGACTCATGGCCATAGTCGTCAGTACAATCGTCAGGATATCGAATGTACATGTTCGCTAATCTTTTAGCCAAATCCTCATATAAATCGATGTAGAAGCAAGAACGTAAATCCAGGGATTTAAGATGAGGGCAATAGGGCATCCATCTAGAATTGCTTTCAAACCTTCATTGTCCATGCTATGGCCAATTAGTTGAACATGGTGTAGTTTAGGCATGCTTTTAGAAATGGCTAGAGCTCCCTCATTGCACACGTAATCTTCTAAACTGTACTCGTTATCTTTGTCATTGAACTTGGGATCTGGTAACTTATACCCACCCGACACCATTAAAGCCAAATGATGTCAATGAGGGGCAAGCATAGCCTATAGCTTCAATTGTCTTATATGACAATGGAGAGCGTATAATCTGGATTTCCTCCAGCATAGAGAGCTTTTTCACTGCTTCGATCAGTTTTTCATCGGTCAACGATAAATTATACAGATAGCCAAGACGCAGATGTTTAAGATTCTTGCATCTGTTAGAATGATTGCAGATGTACAAAGATATATTAAACGACCGGATGCGCAAAATATTTAGTTGATAGATCAGTACTTAGTATGGCACGTTTTCTTATTTCCAATGGAGCGAAAGACTCATTACTCCTTCGTTCTCGATTATAATGGAATAAATCAAAATGACTCACTAAAGTGGTTGCGCATCTTTCTCGCAGATCTCGCTCATCCAATGTAGTTGTCGACGGAATTTTCATCTTGGGTCATTCGGAAACAAACTGTTTGGGGTAATGTTGTTGTATCAGTACTTACTATGGTAATGAAAGCCAGACTGACAAAGGATTCAGTTGCAACAACTAAATGTGTAATCCATAAATTTAATAAACAAGTTGCCACCAGCGTCCAGCTACGAGGACCAGCACTAGAAAAACTAATGAAGATCAGTCGGAGCAACTTGGATATTCTCTGTTTTTGAAACTACTATCTATGATAATGTTTGAACTCGTACGGATTGGATCTTAGTTTGAAGAGGCGCAAGGTGCTAAGAGACCGAAGTGACGAGGTGCACGCATTTGGAACGCGAGGCATCAATACCTTATTTATGAGTTTTCATGTTGTCGGACATGTAAAGGAGTAAAAAATATGAATAACGGGAAATAGAAATGGCATGGTTATAAAAAACTTGTCTGATTTATGGGATGCGGACGCGGATCGATCGAATCGATTTGGATACTCTGTTTTTTAGACTATTATCTATATTCAATCCAAATCTCCAAAAAATCAAATTAGATATCTAAGTTACAAATTAAATGTGGACTGAATCTTTAGGCAAGGCCTACGAAGGTGCTAAGAGGTCGAGGGGACGAGGCGCAAAGCGCAAGGCAAAGGTTTTTAGCTACAAATTTGTATTTTGGAAATAACATTTTGGGCATCAATACACTTTCTAAGAATTTTTAAGGAGTTTTCATGTTATCTAACATGTAAGGAGTAAAAGTTATAAAATAATGGGGAACTAAAAATGGCATGGTTAAAAACTTGTCTTATTTATGGGATGCGGATTCGGATCAATCGAATCAAATTGGATACCTACGTTTTTTAAACTATTATCTATACTAGCTTAGACCCGTGCAAAATTGCACGGGCATATATAGATAATACATAAACCTGTACATAAATCAACCATAAAAAATTTATATGTATGATATAATGTGTGTGACATAATTTTGAGTTGAAAATTTCAGATGTATTGTTATCTACTTCAATCTGATATAAATTACGGTACTTATTATATATTAATGCATCCTTGCAAACTACAATTTGTTTGGCGAAGGCTTAATTCTTCTCAAAGTTGAAGTTGAGTAGCCTGAGTTGGTTATCTTCGTGAATACTTTAATCAACTCGTCTCACTGAACACGGAAAGTGTCCCTCTCCCAATGCAAGTAGGAGGGCGAATGAGGAATTCATTTGCCTTCCACTTGTCCTCCCACTTGTATATTGTAAGAGGGGTACTATCCGTCATCAGTTTATGACGTATAGCTATGTACTTTTCATTCATATTATCACTGTCAATCTTATATTCTGAGCAAATAATTTTGTTGCTTAATCATTTACTTTCATTACTCTGTAATTGTATAGATAAATGGAAAAGAAAATAGGACATTCATAAAAAAGCATCATAAATAATGAATGAGTAATAAACTAAAATAATAGATCAAGGCCCTGAAAATTAGCCTACAATAAAAGTCCGTACTTAGATTCATAAGTATAATCTATATCTATCGAGTTAAAAATTTAAAATCCAACAACATACACACTCACACTAAACTATCACTACATGGTAGGTACCATGTCAAAATTGACAAACCACTACAAAACTTGTATCATAAAATTTGAACATGAGGGATTACATTTCTCACAAAATTTGATGTCACTCCTGTTTGAATATACTAAACAAAAAGAGTGAGCGGTCCATGTTGTAACAACCATTGTCATATTTGATACAAATTACTTGTTACATTTTCTCTATTCAATATAAAATAGTAAAAAGCAGATATTCATCTCCTACATAACGTAACAAAGGCATCAAGTAGAAACTCCGTGTCATATTCTTATATAAGGATCGACTTGCAACGCAACAACACTAAAAAGAGCTGAAGAAGCCAAATTAAAAACAGGCCATTAATAATCATCATTTCTACCCATCAACTCATCATATAGATCAACAGCTTGCTTATATAATTTTTGTTACAGTATGTCAGATTGTCCCTATGTAAGAATTTTGAAGTACAACGGGAAGGGAGAAGGTAGGGAAGGGGTATATGCATGGAAAATGAATCAAAGAAGTTCTCCCTCAACCTTTAGGTTATGCAAATAAATGAGCCCCTCCGCTTCGTTCATGATTTGGTTAGGAAACATGATTGCTTTCGCCGATAAAATTATCGCATTTATAGATATTCATATTTCACTTTCATGCTCCATAAGACCGCGTGAAAGAAATGATTTAACCAACAATAAATTGTAAGAAGAGGATCCAATGATGTATTTAAGAGTGAGTAGGAGCACTAACAGGTCCAGGGAAAACAAAATCTGTTAACCTTAGAACAACACATTTAAATCTCCTTTATTGCTTGGATAAATGTACTCGTGTTTTCATATCTAGGCTAGCTATGATAACCTTTACTTGATTATATTTCAATATCTGTTTTCGAGAGTGATTGATGGAGGAGAGTCCAGGGAAAACAAAAGAAGTAAATAAGGAGATTAAGGAGAGAATATAATAAAGATAAATTTACAGAGGGAAAGAGATCAATTAAAATAGGAAAATGTGAGGAGATCAATAGGTTACGGCTAATAATCACAGTTTAGACGTATTGTTGGGTTGCATGAAGTTGAGCGGGAAAACGTTTCATGAGAGAACGACACGTGTACAGGATGACGTGTAGTGGTTCTTCTTTTATAGTTTTTATATAGATATATAGATTCAATCCAAATCTCCAAAAAATGGAAATTCGATATCTAAGTTACAAATCAAATGTGGACTGGATCTTAGTTTGAAAAAGCAAAGGGTACCAAGGCGCTAAGAGTCCGAGGCGACGAGGCGAGAAGCGCAAGGCAAAGGCTTTAAGCAACAAATTTGTAATTTCCAAATAACATTTTGAGCCGCAATACCTTTTTTAAGGAGTTTGCATGTTATCTAACAGGTAAAGAGTTAGAGGTATGAGTATGACGTACTTAAAAGATCTACATGAAAAAGATACGGAGAGTGGTTACAAGCGAGCCTTGTTAGTTGAGACTCATCGAAATGCACCAATTAACATTTTGGGCTCACTTTTTTTTTAAAAAAAATTAAGGATTGGATATCAAAAACTATAATTGAATGCGGCTACGATATTATATCAAATCGAATGTTGGAATTTCGATCAGCCCTACCGGAAATGAATAAATTCACAAGCCGAATAAAATCAAATGCTTTTTTAAAATAATGCTCAAAAATGAAGTATTGTCGTTTTGGGTCTGTTTTGAAATTATTTATCAAAACGGTATTTATGTAGGCTCGAGTTTAGCTTTCACTAAAAAGACATAGTATTTACCAATTTTTTTATTGAAACACCACTCACAAAGGAAGGCTCATTTGGTTGTCTACCTAATACATGAAAATTCTAGAATCCCATGAATTTTGAATATTTAAGCACCAATTTTCATTTGTAACGGTCACTATCCGTCACAAGCTTGTGACGGGTCGGATCCCTCTCACAAGCTTGCAAGTGGGAGGGCACGTGGTAAATCATACAAATAGTGCCCGTATATCAAAAATAACATAAATCATACACAAGGGAAGAGGGTGGGTGGCGCCGGTAGAAGAAGAAAGGAGAGAAGAAAGAAGGGGAAAAGTCGGGGAAGGGGAAAAGGAGGAAAGGGAGAGGGGAGGGTGGCGCGGCGGCCGGCGGTCAGTCACAAGCGGTGGCGTCGGCCGCCGGATCTAAAAAAGTCACAATTTAAAGAAGAGGGAGAGAGAGAGAAAGAGGGGCGTACCTTGGATAGATCCGGTGGTGTAGGGGCGTGGCTCCGATAGTCTGAGGTTGGGTTGACGCCGGTGGTCTTGGGGGTGGCTTCGGTGAAGGTGTGATTTGGTGAAGGCGTTCGTATAGGGGAATGCAAAGAAATCGATTTGGGTAAAGTAATAAACGAAACACGGGGTGAGAGAGAGTGTGGCTGGTTTCATAAACGGGACACGGGGAGAGAGAGAGAATGAATTAAGAAAATCTCCAAAAATTGTTTCAATTGTATCGTTTTATTAACGTTCGATTGTTCTTTGAATTGATGTGTTCGATTCACCCTTGTTATTGTTTGACGCGTTTTCAAACTTTAACCCGATTCGTATTCAATAGGTCTTGAATACAATCACCATTGACGTAGCTATAGGTCTAGTTACGACAAATATCTTTGTTTGTGTTATTCCGCTGTTTTATTTCGTATCATAAATAGTATCAGAGGTTCGACTCTTGATTTCCTTTTATCGAGACGGTCCTAGGCATTTAGGCTCGCCCAAATTTTATTTTCAAAAAAAAAAAAAAATTACTGATTTCGTCCAGGTACTGTTCATCCGAAAAAAAGCTCAAGAAGATAGAGCCTTTAAAAATTTTCAATCCCAAAAAAGGTTTATGCTTTTATGAAGAAATTCAAGAGTCTTATTATTTCTTAAATCTGGATTTACCTCCGTTCTTTGATGATTTTGATGAGCCGTTATTTTCTAAGGGTGAAGAGCATGCCGTTAATAATGATGGTTCTTCCATTGATTTCAATCATCCTCTTATATTTGACGATTATAGTAAAGAGGACATGGTTGATGTATCTGCAAGGGAGTCGTTTTTTTCACTTGGTTCGGGTCACAATTTTGATATAGGGATTGCAAAACTGAACTTCTGCAAGAACATAATAAATCCTAACAGTTTTCTGAATAATCGCGATTATTCTTTGATTGATTTGAAGGTACAAGAGTATGTTTCAACGGTGAAAAATGAGATGAGTCTTGACATTATAGGTGTGTTCGTTTTTTATCCGGGCATTGGGCAACAAAGGAAAGGCACATGTTGTATCAAAATACTAGCCCTTATCTCGACATTAGTAGGTACAAGAATTGGGTCAATTCTTTTTGAAGAAAGGGCGAATGATACGAGTTGTGAGACGAGAATGACTACGCAAGGGACGTTGGATTACAATCTGGTTTTAGCTGTGGAAGTCAAAGCCCATTCTCCTAGCTCGAAAGCTCGTTACGTTTGCTTACTATCTTGCATTGGATCCATCTAAACTTTATTTCCAAGACTTTAAGCTACACTTGTTTATTTAGTCAATAATGGGTGTTTATTACCCTATTTAGTTAACTTTTGGTCTTTCTTGAAAGTCCTAGACCTTTAATTAGACTCATCTAATTAATTCATTAAATTACATTAAGTCAATGATTTAGGATCTAGTTATCATGCATGCAAATATAAAAGCATAAAAGAAAAGATAAGACCAAAACATCCTTACATTGGGATTTTTCGGTTCAATATGGGCACACGTTCTTATTGTGCTTGAGCATGAAATTAAGTGGATGATCCTCCAAAAATAACCTCCAAAATAGAAGGTCTCCTTCTTGTTGCACCCAAGATTATACCCAAATAATCTTACCTTATTATTAACTAGATAATAAGTAAGATAAATACTACTAATATTATTGTATTACTACACTAGTAATATGTAGAGAATATTAGTATATATGAGAGTTTAGAGAGAAGTTGAGTATTTTAGAGAGATGTGTGAAAACAACTAAAAACAAGAAGTAAGAAAATGAACAACCAAAAGTGCTCTATTATAGTCACTTTGGCCGGTCATATTACTCACCAAAAGAGGTGATTTTCTTCCTTATTTTATTGTCATGCAAAGAGGTAATGTGTTGTAGTGAATAAAATGATTTTAGGTTTACTATTCATGTCATAAGCACATGTTGCTTGTGAGTATGAATAAGAGCAACCATCATCACTATCCACTACATACCAACCGGCCATGTGAGCCTTATTTTGGTCCATTTTGATTTTTGATATTTGTCCTACAAATACTTATTAATCATATGCTTAATTATCTTGTATAATTAAGTGTTAATTTGATCATATAACAATTATATGACACAAATAAATGAATAATATGTACTTAACATTTTAAGTAATATTTTACCATTATATCAATATATAACGGGTCCCACAATGCTTAATTAATTTATTTTACAACTCTTTGTAAATATAATTAACTAATTACCTCTATCTCAAAACCTCAACTAATTTAGTAATTTAACGATTAATTACTCAGTTAAATCTTATTTAATCGTATTAAAATAAGATATAAATTTATTAGTCAATTATCGCATAATTGAAAAAATAAACTTAATCGAATTTGAGTTCTTAACTCAATTTCTAACAATTAACTCTCGTACATATCGAATATATGTAATGTACTAATTAACTGTATCGTATACAAAATAAGGTAGTATTCTATTTGGGTCTCATCCTATAGGTGTGACCTAAAGGGATCAGTTGATTACCGCCGTCATACGACAATAACGTCAAACTCTAGTCAGCCAACCGTTATTGATTTACGTTAATCAACTGACATGGAGTATCAAAATATACTAATCATGCCGCGTATATTTCAAATGAGATTTATTATATAAATGCACTATTGTGGAGGACACTTACTCCAACAATCTCCCACTTGTCCGATACAAGTTGTGCATGTAGCAACACTATTGCGGAGGACTCCTCCTCCTACAATATCTCCCACTTGTCTCGACAAGTTGTGTGCTACCGATTCTCTTGTCTCTTTTGCGTCACATCCGCCCACTCATTGCAAGGTGTCTTACAGGTCGCACTTGCAATTGAAGTTATAAATAGAGTGGGTTTCTCGATCTGGGAGAGTAACTGTCTGACCGGAAAATCTACCAGAGATCTATTCCGAGCGTGGCCACGCATTTCCAGTTACTACTCCTCGAGTGGCCCGAAGATGTTAATACCCAACGTGGGTGGACAATTCCTGTTGACCCATCTTACACTGTATGATGCAGATCACCATGACCCAGAAGATGTCCATCGGCCTCCTTTTACGGCACGACCTAGGACAAAAACCAAAGTCAATCGGAAACTACACCGACTCAGGTAAATGGTCGCCAGTCTTAAAGAATCGACTCATAGGAATAAAATAGAAATCCCCGCCACGACCAGGCTTCAACAATTTTGATAAGGGACTCTATTATGGTCACTGCCCGACAAAGTGTCTCCACAGTCTGCCTATGTAAACGACCAGTCATCTCCATGACCCCATGGTGTTGAATCAACCATCGATCGACTTACAATCTAGTCACTTCGAGACGTCACCTCAAATGAGTGACTAGGGACAAAACACTAAGTTTATCCTGTTCACTTGAATTGGGTTCAACTTTTCTTTCAACCAATTCGGATAAACAAAGTATTAAAATTTAGTCAAACTAAATAAAGGAGTTTTTAATGAAACTCTAACAATGAATGCGATTATCAAATATTTGGAAAAATTGATACGCTATAAATAATTTCATATCTTATAATCTTTAGCAATTCAGGTACATATTTCAATCCCCATTGAAATGACATGACTATCATGTTCAGCATGCAAAAAGCATGGCTAATGGATTAGTAATACTTGCATCTTTTCCATCGTTCTGATTGCTATTTCTCTTTTGTCTATGTAATCTCATATTACATAAAACTTTCTGAGTACGTGTCTAGATTTGAATCTAGACTTAGGACTCTTGGCCTAAAGGTAGCTCCCACTGTTTTACCACTATAATGGGATAGGATATACAGCTATATGAACTATTTCTAGTCCCTCCAATACTGTCGAATACAAGCTACTTTCATATGACATATCATATGCACGCGAGATGTACTCCATTCCGTTGTTACGCAATGATAAACTGCCTGGAACACTTCCAGCGGATACATGACATTTATATTTGAAAATGTCACTCCTACTTGGAACCTTTCCAATAGTATTTTCTGTTTGGAACTCTTCCAACAGATAAATCTTCTATGAAACACAGCCAGTTCGTGATTTCAATCACTTTGATCAGTTTGGAAACTGAAGTCTGTGTAAACTCTTACACACAACTCACTTTAAACTCCAAACATATGAAACATATCTTTAGTCCTTCGCAAGTACTTAAGGATGTTCTTTATGGCTATCAAGTGCCTCTCACTTGGATTTAATTGCAAATGATTCGTCATACTCAAAGCATGCGAAATGTCGGATTGAGTATACATCACAGCGTATATAATTGACCCCGCAGCGGAAGCAAAAGGAATCAATTATGATGTGTTCAACTTCCTTGAACTAGTCAAAGATCTTATCAATATAAGAATTTTGACTCAATGCTAATATCCTTTTAAATTTATCTCCATAAATCCAGATATCTAAAAGATGTATTTGACTTCTCCAAAATCTTCCATCAGCTAGAAGGACTCATATGCTCGCCCTACATATAAGACTGATGCACACCACATTACTCCCACTTAACTTCATGTATAAACATAATTCCTCGAGATATCGAGAAATATTTTACAACATGATTGACACACTAATTCCAATTCTTTAGTGCTTACTTAAGACTTCCTCTTAAGCTTGCAAATTACTTAGGATAGTTAGGATCTACGAACCCACAGGTGAATATAAAATATACTACCTCTTCTAGAATCGTATTCAAGAAGGTGGTTCTTGAGATCCAGTTGGCATCATACTATTATGATATGCTGTAATCGCTAAGTATATTCGAATGGATCAAAGAATTAAGGTTGGTGCAAAACTCTTTGCCTACCAAGTTATCTTTGAAAACCTTTTAATGTTCATCCATGCAAATTTCGATCTTAAAAATCAATTTACATTTGAAGAGGTCGTACTTCTTCAAGTAAAATTTACCAGGTCACATACCTTACCATCATGCATGGAGTC
>JAIUZE010002832.1:0-121348 GCA_022085475.1 Heliosperma pusillum | reverse complement strand
TGGAGAGGAATCGGGTTGTTTTACGCGATTTGCGGCGTTTGAGGTTAGTTGACAGACCGATAAAGTTACAAATATCTTAGATATTTTTATTAGTTTAATCATATTAATTAAAAGATCTAATATGAGTGGAAAAAAAGTGACCTGGCGCGTGTGACTCATGTCAAAGTCGGGTTTCGGGACTTAAGTTGACCCGGGAATAGTTAAATGACGTTTGGGTTAAAACCGTAAAAGTTATTCTTTAATTCCGAATAAATTCTAAATAATTATATTAAATTATCATAAATTCAAAAAAATCTTAATAAAAATAAATTAAATTTATTATTTTTCAAAATAAAATTTCGGTCTTTAAAATTACGAGGTGAGTCGGAAAACGTCAACGAAAGTCAAAGTCGACTTAAAAGTCAAGAAAAGTCAAAAGACACTTTAAAAGTCAAGAAAAGTTTATGTCGACTTAAAAGTCAAGAAAAGTCAATGACGACTTTAAAAAGTCAAGAAAAGTCAAAGACGACTTAAAAGTCAAGAAAAGTCAAAAGATGACTAAAAACGGGATTTTCATGAAATCTCTCAGAAATTCCAAATACGAACTCGGAATTTCAAAATACGACTCGAAACAAAAATTCCTATTTTAAAAACTTAAGTCTGCTTAAAAGTGTTAGTAAATATTTTTACTAGAAAAAAAGTGAGGACTTTTCGGGGGTTGTTCACATTATAGTCATAATATTAGTAGAATTGATATCTATTCTTATTATCTAAGTTATAATAAGGGTAGATTATTTGGGTTAATCTTGGTGCAACTTAGAGGAGATCTTCTACTTTGGAGATTACTTGTGTTCATCCATATTTGTAGCTCAAGAACAACAAGAAGGAGTTCTTGTTGTGCCCTTATATTTTCCATATCAATGTGAGGAAATTTCTTCCCTTATATAAATGTCTTTATATTTGCATGCATGTTACATAGATCATTAAATACTAAATTAACAAGTAATTTAGCAACTAATTAGAGGAGTCTAATTAAGGTCTATGGACTTTCAGACTTGACATGACCACTTGCCCACGTGGGCAAAAGTTAACAAAAATAGAAATAGATAGCAATTCACTAATACACCCAAAAAAGAAATAAGATAACAATTGATTGTGACGGAAACAGTAATAAATGAAGATAGTATATGTAGTTTTTTTTATACCTTGAAAAATGAAACCGAAACTGATCAGAAACATATGAACTGATAACCGATCGAATACCAGATATTGGTAACATGAATACTGCCCGAAACTCGACTCAATCTTAATCGAACCAAAATTGAATCGAAATTTCTAATAACCGACTAATACCCGAACCTAAATATATCTAAACTGATAAGAACCGAACTGATTGACCTGAATCAAAAGTATTTTTTTTCTCATAAATAAACTCATATTTTAGGTGTTGTTCAATTATGCTTTATTTAATAATGATATTATGATTTATTACATTAAAATTGGAATGTATAAGATACATTTAAACTAATTTATTTACCATTAAATCAAAAAAATTATGACCCGAAACTAAACTGAACTGAAATTGAACCCCCCGAACCATACCCTATTCAAAATACCACAAACCGATAAAACTGGCTAACTGATATGAACTTAGTCGAAATCGAACTGAAACCAAAAGTAAGGTCAAGCTGATTTAGATGGAACATTTTTAACCCAATTTTAAACTGAATCGAACACTACAAGAATTCTTGTTTTAGGCGACTGTAATACAGCGACTGATACTAGTAGTTGCCAAATTGGCGACTGAAAATAAACTCGGGCGACTGAAATTAGTCGCCAAATTGGCGACTGAAACAATTCCCAAAATTTTAAAAAAAAAAGACGGGCGACTGAATAGGCCATTTGGCGACTGATTTCAGTCGCCAATTTGGCGACTACCATTTCAGTCGCCAAATTGGCTATTATCCCAGAAAAATCCGAACTCATCCTCACACTTACTTTACCCAATTTTCTTCAAAAACTCGAAAACACCCAATTCCTCTATAAAATCGCCACCACCACTACTCCACTCCCTCAACCACCACTCCGACAGTAGCACCACCGGATCTTTGTGCTCTCCTTCTTCTTGTGTTGCTTTGTTTGTTCTAATTGGTGAAGGTATATTTGTTCTAATTTCAATCCTTCAATTAATTTTGTTTGTTTGTTTAATTTGTGATTCCTACTTGTATTTAGTTGATTTTATATGTTTATATAAACATTTATGATGATTATTGGTTTAGATGTTAAATGTTTGTTGTAATTTGAATCCTTAGATTAATTGGGGGTTTTGATTAGTGGTAGTGTTGTTGATATTATTAGTGTTGTTAGTATTAATTTTGTTGGTATTGTTAATTTTGATTTGGGTTAGTGTTGTTAGTAATGAGGTTTTGATATTTCTCATGATTTGTGTTAGTGTTGGTAGTATATGGGTTTTGGTTAGTGTTGTTTGATTAGTTTTAGTATGTTAATAATATTAGTGTTATTAGTATTATTTTGTTAGTATTGATAAATTTGATTTTGTTAGTATTGATATTAATTGAGTGGCTAGATTATTTTGAGCTCGGATTACTTGCGCTAATTTAGCCTCTATCGTTGACATGTTTTGGCTATATGGTGAGGATATGTAGGGTTGTGGGCGAAATCCATGTGGGTAGTAGACATGAGGGTTTTAGGAAGTTTGATTTTGAGGACTCAGGGTTAGGAACATGTGAGTATCCATGCATTAGATTGTTCCCACATTTTTGGGAAATATGACTTACTCCTCCACAAAGTTCACATGGGTGAGTTAGTGGGGGAAAGTATTGTGACGGACTTGGGTGGTGGATGTCTCGGATAGGTTGTGAAATGGGCTATATAGACACTTTCGACTCACCATGGTTGTCCCTACTTGGCAAAGCAAGCGATATTTCCGTATCAATCTTATAGGGGTTTTATTTTTCGAGTTTTCTTGTGCCCTAACCATGTTTCATGTGAGTTCTCATTACGTCCAATTGAGGATCCTAGTAAACGGGAGTTCGTTTAGACTGTTTCTTGTGTGGATGAATAATTTAAAAAACAAAACCTAAGTGATAACAATTTAAACTACAATTTTAAGCAAGATTAAGTAATAATAATTAAACAAATAAAATAGTCTAGGGAGTGGGATTCACATGTAATTTAATTTCAATAGAAATGTTAGCTATGAGTTTTAGTAAAGTCAAAATTACGCAAGTCTTTAATGGTAGGATCATTACCGATTATATGACGAATCCTAACGTCCTTTCGATTCTTACTAGGTCGTTAAACTACTATTGCCAGTCCTACTTTTTATCCCGTCTTTCGTTCTTAATACTAACCGTTTCTAACAATTTGAATATTTGTGTAATTGTAGATGGCAGGAGGTCGAGGTAGACAACGTGGCGGCGGTTCAAATAGACGCCGTAGTACTTCTTCAGTCGACGAGGAGGAGATGGAGGTTATTGATCAGCAGAGTCCGGTGGTCGAGGAATCGACCAATGACGATGAGTCCTCGGATCAGACATCGGAGACGATCCAGTTCACCCCGGAAGGGAAGATGATACTTGATCCCGCGGGTTTTTGGTAAGACAACGACCAATGTCTTTAATTTATTATTTTATAATTATATTACATTATTTAACATAAATGCATACTATTCCATAATTTATTTTTCAGGTTTTCGTCTCAAAAGGTTGTACGAGGTTGTACTCAGAGTACAAAGATGAAGATGACGGGGGTTGCTCCTACTTGTTGGACAAAGGCTACCTCCACACAAAAAGAGGAATGGTTCAATAATTTTAGGGTATATTATTTTTGTTTATATTTTGTTATATTATTATAATTTTCAATTAATAATTTATTTTACTAATACTTACCTTTTAAATTGTAGAAAACATTTGACTGGCCGGCGGGATTAGAGTATATTGTACGTCAAAGGTACAATGAGACATGCACTAGACGGTTAAGGGACAACATGTATAAGGTTGTCAAGAGGAAGAAGAAGCCGGAGCATATGAGAGGTATTTAATTTTTTTTGTTATTTGGATATAGTTATAATTTAACACATTTTATCATATTTTATAAATACTTATTTAACTTGTAGGTGGTGCATAGAGGTGGCAATCGGGTCAATCAGATCGGTTACGGGTCGAGTTCAGGCAGTTCGGGTCATGTCGGGCTCGGGTTTGGTCGGGTCAAGTTGCTTATACAGGTCGCGTCGGGTTCGGGTTGGGTCGCTTACGGGTCAGGTTAATCGGGTCAATAACTACAACAGGTCGGTTCAGTTTCAGATCGGTTGACCAATGAGACGGGATATATTAGGTCAATATGCTTGATCAGGTCGAGACCGGTTTGGTTTTGGGTTACTGATGGGTCGAGTATTTTATATTGTCGTCTTAAATTTGAAAATTAATCGGGTCAATGGTCGGGTCGTTATGTTAGAAGATCACTTTTGAACTTATGAATTATAATATTGGATTAGAGGAACTCGATACAAAAGATATTTGTAAAATATAAGAGTATAACACTATATAAGTTAATGATTGTATAATTTCATTGAACACTTATGTTGCTCGACCTCGGTTATAAGTATATGACATGAGTGCCTATCCAGTGTCGGATTCGCCTATATTATGGACAAAAAATATTGTTTTTGGTCTAAATTAATCAGTTGTTTATGTAGTTCATAGTTTTGAACATTTGACATATGAAGTATGGCAAAGAACTAAATAAATTACCAATGAAATAGATTTTATTTATTATCTTGACGGTGATCCTACGTATTTAATTTTGAATAGGCTCTATTAGAATGGTGTATTTGAGGTTTGGATTTTAAGGTCATAATTAATAACCGTGGTCGGATTGTATGGTCATAACTCATAACTATTTCTTCCCTTTATTGTTTTCAATGGAGCCAAAACTAAACACTCTTTTTCGCACAAAGCGTTAATTTAAAATTTTCTACATATATCACTTGCAATATAATTATTAATAAGTTTAACTAGGAATATAGCGTACTAAATTTACTATTGACTATTTATTTTAAGATTACATTTTGTTTTAAAAGATAAAATGAGCGATAATTTTTTATATCAAATTTATTAACAAAAAAACAAACTATAAAGGAATTTAGATTCTTCAAAAAGATTATTTGGCTATGAGTCGGGTCAAGTTTAATCGGGTTAAAACGGGTTACATGTCGGTTCAGTTCGGTTTGGGTCAGGTCGGGTTTGTGGGTGAATCGGGTTTCGGGTCGGGTCGGGTCGAGTCACAAGTCGGTTCTGTTCATATCATTTTAGGTTCTATCGGTTTATCGGTTAACCTTTGGGTCGGTTCAGGTCGGTTTCAGTTCAGCAAACTTACGGGTTCTATCAGGTCGGTTTTCGGATAATTCAGGTCGGTTCTTCGGGTCGGGTCACCTTTTGCCAGCTCTAGTGGTGCATATGAAGATATGCTTAAATATCGTGAAACTCCGGAGTTTCAGGCTAGGTCGGCCCAAGCATCCAAAAATAAAAAAGGAGGAAAGAAAGATGGAGCGGCTGAGCCGTCACATCACGCAGGATCTCGATCTTTCTTGGACCTAGTTTTGGGTGTAAGTTATAATTTCCACTTTTTCGTCCATTTGAAAATTATAACTTAAATTCTTTTTATTATTAAAATCTTCTTATACAAGTCTTTAATTTCTTCTTTTAGAAGGGTAAGAAGAAAAAAGCTAACACGCCCACGGCTCCGGAGCTCTTCCTTGACACCCATTCCCGACTCCAAGACAATAGAAGATATTGGATAAAGCCAAAAGATAAGGAATTATATGTAAGTTTCAAACCATTTTCGGATTTTTACAATAAGTTCATTTTTTTGAATGTTTAACAAATTTTGTAGCTATTTTTAATAACAATGTTTATATTTTGTAGGAAGCATTTTCCGCCGAGAAACTTAGGCATCCCGAGAAATCCGATAACGAGATTTGGTTCGACTTGGTTAAGGGTTTCAAGAAAGGGAATGTCTACGGGATTGGGTCGGCTAAGGACGTAATTTACGAAACTCCAAGGGGAAGAATGCCTTCAAGCTCAAAACATACCTACGAGCCGGGAGTCGTGGGAAAACTCCAAGCTGCACTTAACGAAGAAAGGAGAAAAAACGCGGAAAGGGAAGAGGAATTAAGGATAATGAAAGAAAAATTTAAGGCTTGGGAAACCATGTTCGACAACTGCAACCAAGGTCCGCCTCCCTTTCGGCGAGATTATGATGAAGGCAATGGAGGTGGTGGTATGCAAGCCGAAGCCAATATGACCCTTGGCTTTTGATATTAGTTTAGAAACTTGTGACTTGTGCTTGTTTAGAAACTTGGTTTGTTAACCTTTAAGAAGATTTGTAAACTTGAGACAATTTTTGATATATATGAGGATGTTGGTTTCTCATCCTGTTGTTGTAAATGTGTGAAATTATGGTTGGTTTTTATTATACTTGCAGGTATGGTATGGTAACGAAATGGCAGGATGAAAACAGAATTTTTCTTGCAATATCACAGGTGTTTTGGCGACTGAAATGTTCATTTGGCGACTACTTTCAGTCGCCAAACCCGCTGTATTTTTACAAATTAGAAGGCCTTTTATCTACTGATTGGCGACTGAAATCAGTCGCCAAATTGGCGACTGAAGCCTGTAGTGGTCGCCAAATTGGCGACTGATGGCGACTGATTTCAGTCGCCAATTTGGCGACTACATCATCTTTCAGTCGCCAAATTGGCGACTGATTTCAGTCGCCATTTCGCCAATTTGGCGACGCTTTTTTCAGTCGCCAAATTTGGCGACCGAAATTAGTCGCCCGAATTTTTTTTGGCGACTAATGACTGCGACTGGGTCTTGGCGACTGATTTCAGTCGCCAAATTCATTTTAGCGACTGAAAGTAGTCGCCAATATCAGTCGCCTGAATGTTGTTTTCTTGTAGTGGAAAGATTCGTTTGCCAGGTCTAGTTTTTCTGCCCATTCATTATCAGTGTTAAGATTCAAGTTTGTAATGTTCATATTGTGTTTTTCTCGGGTCTTTGATGGGGATGTATATGGTGATCATGTTGTGTCTTGAGTTGGTATGGTGGGCATTAAGCATCAGCATAACCTCGTTCGCAACACTCTTTTGGATATCTGCTTCCGCTATGTGATTTCTGCTGGTAAAGAGGTTGACATCGGTTTGGTTGATGGGCATGGTAAGGCCCTTCGTCCGGCGAATTTGTTACTTTATTTCTGAGACAGAGGACGAGATGTGTGTGTTGATCTGACGGGGTCTTCTCTCTTGACTTAGTCTGGGATGTTTGGTTTTGTGCCCAGTCGTGTTGTCGCTGATGCTGCTCAGCGTAAGTGTGCAAAGTATCGGGACTTGTGCATGGCGGCGGGTTATGGTTTTCTGCCCTTCTCCTTCGCTTCGCTGGGGGAGCTAGATACGAATGTTGTTCTCTTACTCAAGCGGATTCAAAAATTTTATGTGTCTCAGGATGCCGGGACTCGAGTTGTCGCTTACATTTTTACTAGACTTAGTTTTGCTATTGCAAAGGAAGTGGGAGCTCAGATAGTATCTCGGTTGTCCACTAATTTCTTGTAAACTTTTTGTTCATCTTAATACAAGTTGCGATTATAATAAAAAAATAAAATAATAATAATAATAATAATAATAATTTCTTGTAAACTTTACATTTTATTTTAATGAAAGTTGCGCGCATCTTATAATAATAATAATAATAATAATAATAATAATAATAATAACCTCTGATTGGTTGCGCGCGGTTCCTATCTCTGGGTTGGGTCAGACTATGAACCGGAGGACTTACCGTAGTGTGCTGGGGTATCGCCTTGGTGTCCCGTTATTCACGGTATCTAGGCCTTGTCCTGCTTGCTCTCGGATTTTTGCTGATGATGTGTATGGGGACCACGCTGTTTCTTGTACTGGTACTGTGGGGGTTAAGCATCGGCATAACCTCGTTCGTGACACCTTATTCGACATATGCTATAGGTCTGGTATTTCTTCGGGCAAGGAGGTTGATATCGGTTTGGTTGACGGGCATGGCGAATCTCTTCGACCTGCGGATTTGCTACTTTATTCGTGGGACAGAGGGCGTGATGTGTGTGTTGATTTGACAGGGTCTTCCCCCTTGACTCAGACTGGGATGTCTGATTTTGTGCCGGGACGGGTTGTTGCTGATGCTGCTCAGCGCAAATGTACTAAGTATAGGGATTTATGCGCGACTGCTGGCTATGGTTTCCTACCCTTCTCTTTCTCTTTGCTTGGGGAGCTGGGCTCGGATGCTGTTGACTTGCTTAAGCGGATCCAGAAATTCTCGGTATCTCAGGATGCTGGGGCTCGGGTGGCCGCTTATATCTTTACTAGGCTTAGTTTCTCTATAGCTAAGGGGGTGGGGGCCCAGATTGTCTCTCGGCTCCCCGCCAACTTCTTGTAAACTTTAAATTTTATTTTATTTTAATGAAAAAAAAAAAAAAAAAAAAAAAAAAAAAAAAAAAAAAAAAAAAAAAAAAAAAAAAAAAAAAAAAAAAAAAAAAAAAAAAAAAAAAAAAAAAAAAAAAAAAAAATAATAATAATAATAATAATAATAATAATAATAATAATAATAATAATAAGTATAAACTCGATAAAGAAAATTATGTAAGTTAATCATATAATTAACTCAACGAAATTTATACTAATTAAGAAAAGGATATTGTCAAGGCGTTATTTTCTGATATCAACTCATGATACTCGATTGCAATCACTAAGGCCATTTCATTTTCCTTAACGAAAAACAATAAATAAGAAAGGGTGATTGAGAAATACAAATCACTACGGAGTTGAAATTCGACATATACGTACGCTACCTTACTACGCTAATGTTGTTTAATGTTTCGGAATTCTGTTAATAATCGACAACTCAATATGCAAAGTAACATAAATGCTTGATGATTCATGTTTGTGTGAAATGGCCAACTTGTTAATATGGTTATGAATTACCTCGAAAAGGAGTTCTATTATATCCTTAATCTAGGTAGCACCAAAACGGACACGGACACGGACACGACACGGACACTTGATACGGCATCTCGTGAAATTTAGGACACGGGACACGGCATTTAAATTTAATAAAATATATTTTTTATAATTATAAATAACGAACGATTTTATTTTTGTATTAGTATTTGATATTAAATGTAAATAATTGAAGGTAAATTTTGACTTTTACTATAATTTATTAGCATTTCTCACCTAAACTCTCTTTTAATCAATCTTTTTTAGTCTTTCGATCTCTCATTCCTATTTTATAAGTGTCCGTGTGTCCGACACGGTGTCCGACACGGGACGGCTAATTAGTAGAAGTGTCCGTGCTACCTAGTCCTTAATTGGATCTACTATACATAATAATAATAATCATAATATTATTAATAATAATACTAATAATAAATGTTAGCTCATAAAGAGTAATTTAAAAAGTGTGTCATTGTTACTCACGACTAAAAGAATGTGTGTGGTTATTATGTATCTAGGCGCAAAGGGTATGGTTCGCGTAAGAGAAAGAGAATAAATTGAGGACAGATAATGAAGGGGAAAGGAAATGGATTATTACACATTTCATTTTTATGTAAATATTTTATTTTATTTAATCTACATTTTCATTTTTTATTGTCATTTTAAATATTATCTGATAAGGCCAACTCAATTTCCTGACACTTATAAGAAAAACTCATGCTTTCACAATGACTTCATCATTAGGTTGCACATACCACATAATGGTCTTTTACAAGCATACGATCTCGTATTAATACATCCCATCTTTACTTGAAAGATCGGACTAATTTTGTGGACTGTTGCAATATTTATTATCCAAAACATAATGGTTTGTAAGATTGCATTGAGATAAAGATAGAACAATAATTAGCTAACCCTTAACAAAGATATTACACTACAACCTACCACAGACTTAATTAAGAGTTTAGTCAAAATTAACAACTTCAATATATGGTAATGATGACATAAGAGAAAGCTAAAAGTTGAAAATGAAAGGATCAGAAAGCGGGGAAAAAATAGATGAGTTGACAAAAACAAACATTTGTTGGCTCTTTTAATGCATACTATTTCCAAAAAGGGCTCAACTGTCTGCGGGCAGGCTAAATAATATTCCATTCGTTTTATTCATTTGTTTATTATTTTCATTTTAAGATATTTCATTCATTTATTTATCATTTCTCATCCACCAAGTATTAGCACAAATGATCTCATATCATTTTCTTAATACTTGTGACCGGGACGAAGGGAGTAGTCCATTTATATTTAGAAATCATGGCATTTATTTAATTATCAAATTCTTGCTTGACCATTCCAAGTGCTTAGACCATGTTTATCAATGGTTTTCTTCACCTAGGTTCTAACAATAAAATATTATTTTCTTTTCACCACCTCCTTAATACATCTATCTGAAAGTCCATAGACCTTAATTAGACTCCTCTAATTATTTACTAAATTACTTTTTAATTTAGTTTATAATGATCTATGTAACATGCATGCAAATATAAAGAC
Source organism: Heliosperma pusillum (assembly GCA_022085475.1). Lineage (NCBI taxonomy): Eukaryota > Viridiplantae > Streptophyta > Magnoliopsida > Caryophyllales > Caryophyllaceae > Heliosperma > Heliosperma pusillum. The sequence continues at coordinate 110,781 of JAIUZE010002832.1, read as the reverse complement.
ATTTATATAAAAGAAGAAATTTCCTCACATTGATATGGAAATTATATGGGCACAACAAGAACTCCTTGTTGTTCTTGAGCTATAAATATGGATGAACACATGAAATCTCCAAACTAGAAGACCTCCTTCAAGTTGCACCAAGATTAACCCAAATAATCTACCCTTATTATTAACTAGATAATAAGATAGATATAATGCTACTAATATTATGACTATATTACTACACTAGTAATACTTAGTAAATATTAGTATTTGAGAGTTTATAGTGAGAAGACGAGTTTTAGAGAGAAGTATGACAATTGCACAAAAATGAAGTAAGTGAAAAATGAACACAATTGCCCATTTTTAAAGCCATTTGGCCGGTCACTTTAGTCCATAAAGGACTCTTATTTTGCTTGATTTGTTCACATGCATTTGTGTGGAGTGTTGTAGTATATATGATGATTATTTCTACTTGTTATGTCACTTTCAATAAGTAACTAAAGAGTAAAAATAAGAACAAAATCATCACGCTTGTAACTACATCATAACCGGCCACTATTGGTCTAGTTAGGTCCATTTTGATTTTTGATATTGTCTCACAAATACTTATTGATCATATGGTTAATTATCTTGTATAATTAAGTGTTAATTTGATCATATAACAATTATATGACTCAATTAAATAAATAATATGTACTTAACATTTTAAGTAATATTTTACCATTATATCAATATATAATGGGTACCACAATGCTTAGTTAATTTATTTTACAACTCCTTGTAAATATATTTAACTAATTACCTCTATCTCAAAACCTCAACTAATTTAGTAATTTAACGATTAATTACTAAGTTAAATCTTATTTAATCGTATTAAAATAAGATATAAATTTATTAGTCAATTATCGCCTAATTGAAAAATAAGCTTAATCGAATTTGAGTTCTTAACTCAATTTCTAACAATTAACTCTCGTACATATCGAATATATGTAATGTACTAATTAACTGTATCGTATACAAATAATTAGTTACTATTTGGATTTCATCCTTTAGGTGTGACCGAAAGGGATCAGTTGATCACCGCCGTCAAAAGACAATAACGTCAAACTCTAGTCAGCCAACCGTTATTGATTTACGTTAATCAACTGACTAATCATATATATAGTCAATAAATATCCCAATTTTATTCCTTAATAAGATTTATTATGTGGCGCACTATTGTGGAGGACACCTACTCCAACAATCTCCCACTTGTCTGACACAAGTGTGCGTCAACGATTCTCTTGTCTCTTTATCACATCTCCCACTCAACGCAAGGTGTCTTTCAGGTCGCACTTGCGATTGACAATATCTAGAGTGGTTTTCTCGATAGGGAGAGTAACTGTCTGACTGGAAAATCGACCATAGATCTCTTTCCGAGCGTGGCCACGCATTTACAGTAACTTCTCCTCGAGTGGCCTAAAGATGTTTTACCCAACGTGGGTGGACAATTCCTGTTGATCCATCTACTCTGTATGATGCAGATCACCATGATCCAGAAGAAGTCCATCGGCCTCCTTTTACGGCACGACCTAGAACATCAACCAAAACCAATCGGAAACTGCACCGACTCAGATAGACGGTCGCCGGTCAAAAGAATCGACTTATAGGAATAAGATAGATACCCTCCTTGCCACACCGACCAGCATCAATTCAATTGATTTATCAGGGTCTCAACAATGTCACCTGTCCGACAAGTGTCATATAACAGTCTGTCCTATGTAAACGACCAGTAGCTCCATGACCTCCATGGTCTGACCAACCATCGATCGACTTACAATCTAGTCTTCTCGAGAACGTCACCTCATTGAGTGACTAGGGACAAAAAACTAAGTTCATCCTGTTCACTTGAATTGGGTTCAACCTTTCTTTCAACCAATTCGGATAAACAAAGTATTAAAATTTAGTCAAACTAAATAATGGAGTTTTTAATGAAACTCTAACAATGAATGCGATTATCAAATATTTGGAAAAATTGATACGCTATCAATACTTTCATATCTTATAATCTTTAGCAATTCAGGTACATATTTCAATCCCCATTGAAATGACATGACTATCATGTTCAGCCTGCAAAAAGCATGGCTAATGAATTAGCAATACTTGCATCTTTCCGATCGTTCTGATTGCTATTTCTCTTTGTCTACGTAATCTCATATTACATAAAACTTTCTAATGAGTACGTGTCAGGTTTGAATCTAGACTTAGGACTCTTGGCCTAAAGGTAGCTCCCCGGTTTTAACAGTATAATTGGATAGGATATACAGCTCTATGAAACTATTATTCTAGTCCCTCAATACTGTCGATCAAGCTACTTTCATATGCATCATCATATGACGCAATGTCCTCCATTTCCGTTGTTAAATCCGCAATAATAAACTGCCTGGAACACTTCCAGCGGATACATGACATTTATATCTGAAAATGTCACTCCTACTTGGAACCTTTCCAATAGTATTATCTGTTTGGAACTCTTCCAACAGATAAATCTTCTATGAAACACAGCCAGTTCGTGATTTCAAATCACCTTGATTAGTTTGGAAACTGAAGTCTGTGTAAACTCTTACACACAACTCACTTTAAACTCCAAACATATGAAACATATCTTTAGTCCTTCGCAAGTACTTAAGGATGTTCATTATGGCTATCAAGTGACTTTCACTTGGATTTAATTGTAAATGATTCGTCATACTCAAAGCATGCGAAATGTCGGATTGAGTATATATCATAGCGTATATAATTTATCCCGCAGCGGAAGCAAAAGGAATCAATTATGATGTGTTCAACTTCCTTGAACTAGTCAAAGTTCTTATCAATATAAGAATTTTGACTCAATGCTAATATCCTTTTAGATTTATCTCCATAAATCCAGATATCTAAAAGATGTATTCTACTTCTCCAAAATCTTTCATCATCTAAAATGATCAATATGTCTCCATATATAAGACTGGTGAAAACCATATTACTCCCACTTAACTTCATGTATAAACATAATTCCTCGAGATATCGAGAAATATTTTATGACATGATTGACACATCAATTCCAACTCTTTAGTGCATACTTAAGACATCCTCTTAAGCTTGCAAATTAACTTAGGATAGTTAGGATCTACGAACCCACAGGTGAATATAAAATATACTACCTCTTCTAGAATCGTATTCGAGAAGGTGGTTCTTGAGGTCCAATTGACATCATACTATTATGATATGCTGTAATCGCTAAGCATATTTGAATGGATCAAAGAATTAAGGTTGGTGCAAAACTCTTTGCCTACCAATTTATCTTTGAAAACATTTTAATGTTCATCCATGCAAAATTCGATCTTAATAAATCAATTTACATTGAAGAGGTCGTACTTCTTCAAGTAAAATTTACCAGGTCACATACATGTTCATCATGCATGGAGTCCATTACAAATCGCATGACTCTAAGCCATAGCAAGAAGTTGGGACCAGAAACAGTCTTTTATAAGTCACAGATTTAGAATTCATCACTTATTAAGGAGTGATAAAATTCCACCTGACCTCCTAGGTTCTGAAGAAACAACTACTGAACAAGCAATGAGGAAAACTTTTTCCGGACCATATGCTCAGTTTGTGGCTCTTGAAACATTTTCTCCCACTCTGTCTTATCAAGAAATAATCGTATTTTTATTGAAAGACAGCATCACGAGTCACAAACGCTTTGTTCTCGTGGTCAATGTGGGATTATTGAGCACTTGTTTCATTCAAATAACTTATAAATTAGGTACGCTACCTACCCATATCGTATATGGAATGAAATCAGACTGTTTTAAATGTGTTTTAATATGGTGGGAAAAGAAATAGCAGACAAAAATATTAAGATCCCAAGGTTAGTCAAATGGCTCATTTTGACTTGATAAAGACAAAACCATATCGTATAAGGTTCTGTTTCTCTATTCAACAACACCTTATCTAATAATGTGTGTTAGAGAAGTTAACTTGTGAAACTATTTCACAATACTTTTGGTGAAAATCAAAGTCAATACTTAGATATTTATAGTTACGATTTAGTCGTAAGTCCTTGATCTAATGCTCTAGTGGTTAACTACTTCTTATTGAAGCTCTTTGAACTTTTCAAAGATTTCTCTTAGCACCTCATTAAGTAGAATCAAACATAATATCTACTTAAATCGTCGGTAAATCAAGTGAAGTAATCATTACCATCTCTGGTTGTGTTTGTTATTGGACCACACGTATTCTTATGTAATGGGGCCAATAATTTACTAGTTCGATTTCCTTTTCAACAAAAGGGCACGAATCATCTTGCCTTGAATACAAGATTCGCACACACCATAAGATTCAAAATCAGATGGGTTAGGGATAGTTGTTAATACTAGCCTCTTAATGTGCTACACAATCCAGAATTAAGATTAGACATAGGTCACCAATTTTGAGCCTTTTTCAATCTATATGACAAGTAATTACTAGTTTAGGTCAAGAATATAATTACCTTTGATTGGTATGGGATAACCATTGACCAAGTATAGGCATAAAAAGATACAACGTTTGTTCTATTCACAAAAGTGAAACACTTGTGTCGTACACAAAAGTGGATACTATATTCTTTATTTAGAGGTTATGTACATAATAACGTTTATTAAAGTATACCTCTAAATCCAAAACTAGATTGATCACATTATAACTTTTATATGTCTCTATAGAAATAAAACTACAATAGTTATATTTCCCTTGTAGGTCGACATTTAATTATGGTTAGTCGTCGCACGAATCATTATTATATATGAATACATGATGAAAACCATAATAGATATCTAATACCCAAAAATATTTGCATTTAGCAAAATAAATGTCGATCATATAGATATTATGGGTGAAAAATTACACCCAATTTCTAACTCTTTAGAAAACTTTGGGAAGATTCTTTTCTTGTGTCCTACACTGTAAAATAGAATCGTCAAAAGTTGGGTTCGACACCTTGCTTGGGTTTTGACTTTACTATTCAAAATAGTCTTGCCTTTTTCCCTTGCCTTGTGTCAAAGTCGAGCCAACCTACTCTTGAACCTTTTCTTAACAATTAAGAATATAAACATCATTCTTAGTGCTCCCACTCACTTTCATGAATTTCTACTTAGACAAGTATATTAGAATTGTTGTGAAGACTATTCTTCATTTCATTCATGGTTTTACCTTCAAAAGGATAAACATTTCATGATGTGACTACGGTATTTGGTTATTAACGATTTTGACTAAGAAGGCGTCACAAAATATTCAAAAACGCTTTTGACTAAGTGTGAGTTATTCATTTACTCTTCATAAGAGACATTTGCAATGGTGAATATGAGGATCAAAAGATACAATTCATTTTGTCTTTAGCTATGGTGGTATAAACGGAGATTGCAATCAAAATGCTACCGTATAAAATAATGGAAACCTTTTCCACGATTAAACGGATTTTTTTAAGTTCATAGAAGGATAAATAATTGTCATTGCGCGAATAAAAATAAATATCAACGGAAAATAAACATTCATTGCTTATATAATTCACTTGTAAAACAATTTTAACAAGTCACGCATATAATGACCCCTCACGAAATTATATAAGTGATTCCAAGACCCATATTTAGACAAAAATAGTCATCGCATGCTACCTTTATCTAAAAATGGTAAGTCAATACTTGACTAATTCTACACTTAGAACTCTTGGTTGACGGATTTCAACTAAATCCATCTCCTAGTCCCAAGATAACGCTTATCTCGTTGAGTCCAATCCAATTTTGGCTTGTGATCGCATCACCCTACTTACCCGAGGTAAAAAGGGACCCACGAGCGTGGTAGCCCTAATGAACACGGGGCTCATAGGTGTTACTAACTGGTAAGGCTAAATCTCAATTTTTTTAAGTATGTGAGAGATCTTGTCAATTTTGTTATTAACTCCCTATAAGCGAACTAAGTCGGTGAATTTTGAATAACTTTGAATTGACAATCGAGAAATAAAATTGCATGTGTGACGATTTTGGCATGAGCGAAAATAAAGCAAGCAATCAAGCAACAATAAAATTCTAGTATGGCCACCTAGCTAATCAAAATTAACTAGATAGTTACAAATTCGGAAACCAACTCCTTGGTCCCTTGCCTCTTCACTTGGAACACCTTCCAAATTGGCACCGTCTTGAAGGGAGCCACCGGTCTTCATAAAAAATAATTACAAATGTACAAATATACAAATTCCTATTAGACATTTATCTAAAAAATAAAATTATTAAATTATACAAACCAGCGATACGAGATCGCAATAAAAGTACAACCAAACCGTTATTCCCTTACATTACGGGTAATAACGATAAAAATAACTAGGCCATACTAGGTACAAAATTTGCATAAATTATTAAATAAATGACATTCATTCATTCAAACATAAATAAAATAAATTGCTGCAAAATTCATGCAAAAATCGTCCTAAGTTCAATTCATGCTCATTGTAGCTCGATTTCTTCCGGGATTCATTGATTTTTAACCATTAAAAATCAATATCAACATTTAAATCGCATTTAAATTCAAACTAATTAACTAACCTAAATTTAGAACTAAAAATTAGTCACTAATAATTTTGTTGGTCATTAATTAAATCGATTTGATTTCATTTGCTAAATATTATGGTTTAATCATAACGGTTATGAAATAAAACCAAAATAAAATATAAACATCATAAAATTTGAAACCAAAAATTTTGTACATTCTGGAACAATTCCAGGAATTATAAAAATAAAAACTATTTGCTCAAAAAATTTAAATTAATTTTATGAACAAATAGCTTTGTATTTAATGGTTTTATCAAATAAAAACATTAGATATAGTAAAACAATGAAACAAATTATGAAATTTCACCAAGCGTAGCAACATCAGAATGTTAAATGTACAAAAAATTTTCAAGACCAGAAAGGGACGTTTCATTTTTATGAACATTATAATCTCATATTATCGACTTTTATCGTATAAAAATCAATAAACATGCAATACATGAGTAAAAATCACGAAATTTTACATACAATATGTAAGAAATGCATGTGAGATCATCTTAAAATTTCATGGCCAGAATCAACATGCAACTAGTTTTAGTTAACTTTTAACTCATAAAATGCATGTTAACTCGGTTTAAACGCCAAAAATCAAAATAAATAGCAAATTAATCCCTAAAATCACGAAATTTGACCACAAACATTTTGAGGTCAGTAGGTATACATGCACCAAATTTTTTTGTCAGAATCGTATTTTAACTCAAAATCTTTGATTTATTAGTTATCTTATAACTTTAATAAAAATGTCCAAAATGAACATGCATGCTACAAGCTAGCTTTGATACCACATGAAAGTCCATAGACCTTAATTAGACTCCTCTAATTATTTACTAAATTACTTATTAATTTAGTTTATAATGATCTATGTAAAATGCATGCAAATATAAAGACATTTATATAAAAGAAGAAATTTCCTCACATTGATATGGAAATTATATGGGCACAAAAAGAACTCCTTCTTGTTGTTCTTGAGCTATAAATATGGATGAACACAAGAAATCTCCAAACAAGAAGACCTCCTTCAAGTTGCACCAAGATGACACCAAATAATCTACCCTTATTATTAACTAGATAATACGATAGATATAATACTACTAATATTATGACTATATTACTACACTAGTAATACTTAGTAAATATTAGTATATGAGAGTTTTAGTGAGAAGAAGGATTTTAGAAAGAAGTATGACAAATGCACAAAATGAAGCAAGTGAAAAATGAACACAATTGCCCATTTTTAAAGCCATTTGGCCGGTCACTTTAGTCCATAAAGGACTCTTATTTTGCTTGATTTGTTCACATGCATTTGTGTGGAGTGTTGTAGTATATATGATGATTATTTCTACTTGTTATGTCACTTTCAATAAGTAACTAAAGAGTAAAAATAAGAACAAAATCATCACGCTTGTAACTACATCATAACCGGCCACTATTGGTCTAGTTAGGTCCATTTTGATTTTTGATATTGTCTCACAAATACTTATTGATCATATGGTTAATTATCTTGTATAATTAAGTGTTAATTTGATCATATAACAATTATATGACTCAATTAAATAAATAATATGTACTTAACATTTTAAGTAATATTTTACCTTTATATCAATATATAATGGGTCCCACAATGCTAAGTTAATTTATTTTACAACTCCTTCTAAATATAATTAACTAATTACCTCTATCTCAAAACCTCAACTAATTTAGTAATTTAACGATTAATTACTAAGTTAAATCTTATTTAATCGTATTAAAATAAGATATAAATTTATTAGTCAATTATCGCATAATTGAAAAATAAGTTTAATTGAATTTGAGTTCTTAACTCAATTTCTAACAATTAACTCTCGTACATATCGAATATATGTAATGTACTAATTAACTGTATCGTATACAAATAATTAGTTACTATTTGGGTTTCATCCTTTAGGTGTGACCGAAAGGGATCAGTTGATCACCGCCGTCAAACGACAATAACGTCAAACTCTAGTTAGCCAACCGTTATTGATTTACGTTAATCAACTGACTAATCATATATATAGTCAATAATTATCCCAATTATATTCCATAATAAGATTTATTATGTGGCGCACTATTGTGGAGGACACCTACTCCAACACTATCCATAATTTTTCACCTTTATCAACACCCAACTTAACCCACATATAATAGATGAGTAATAAACAAAACAAAATTGTTTTTGAAAATAAGAAATTATATCAAGTGAGATATCTATTTGTAGAGTATGAAAAATTATAGACATTGATGTAATTTTTATAATTTTCTGATTTGTAAAATTGTAATTATAATCAATTGTATTTTATGATTATTAAAGAAAATCCTCCCCCAATAAAAACATGTCAGGTGTAGGTGTGAAAGAAGGTTGTCAGTGGAAATTTTGAGTGCACTGTCAACCTAATTAAAAGGGAGGTGATGCATATTTTTATTTTTTTATATTTGTTTAATGTGGACCTTTTTCTAAACCTCTTCCTTCCACCCAGTGATAAACATTGTCTTATAAAGTTCCTAAATTATGTTTTGTTGTGTACTTGTGTCCAATCTTTGGTCCATTGCTATTAGTTACTTTCATTTATATTGTGGGTGGGTAGGGTTCGGTAGTGAAGTGGCATTCCCGATTGTTTGAACTAAATACGTTTCTGCAACATTTAAGTTTAACTTTGCGAATTCCCCCACATTGTCTAACATTAGTGAGGCACACAAGACTTGGTGTAAATATTGTATGGTACATCGTTTGCTTCATTTTTCTAGGCGGTACCAAATTAACCACCCAAATGTTGTCCCCTCCATTTTGATACATTACTTATATATGATTCATACATAAAGACCAATCAATATATCTAGCTATTTATCCAACATAAACATCTTACAGGTCGAGTTTTAGCTTGGATGAGGTGTCAATCAAAGAAAGCAATGAAAAAGACATTATATTTAGGAACTATTAGTTACAATCATATAATAATAATAATAATAATAATATTATTATTATTAAGTTTTATACTCCCTCCATTCGAGTCCAAATAAAACATTTCTTTTTTTAACACTATTCATGACTAAAGAAAATCTTTACGATTCTTTACAATATGTAGGATAAAATATGATCATGTGAGATCTTGTTTGATTCATCTTTATAAGTACAATAAGATTATCAAATTTTTTATATTTTTTATAATGTAGAACTCGAGATGTTTACGTTACAATTCGTGCATTGACGGACGTGTAAAAGATAAATGTTGTGTTTGGACTTGAATAGAGAGAATATATCATTATAATTTGTAAACAAAAAAACACATATCATTATACTTCCACATTAGATGATAATCAATCGTCAATTGCACAAATTCATAACAGTCAATATCTTATACCTTACAAATAAGAAAATTCGCTTACCTAGACTAGTATATAACTTATGTAAAAAGTAACTGGTTTTACTTCCAGTTTATTTTGACAAAAAACCAAACACATGACAGATTCGTATTAATCAATCATCCGTGGATATAAAATCCCTTATATAATACTCCCTCCTATTCTTAATAACATTCCTCATTTCTATTTTCGTCTATTTATAATATTTTTCATATTTTTTTTTTAAAGTGTTTGTGTAGTCCAAATTTAATTATATGGTGGGGTAGTGTATTTGTGTGGTCCAAATTTAATTATATGGTGGGTAATGTGTTTTCTTAATTTTTGTGTTAAAATGAAAAGGGAAGGTTATTGAGAATAGGAGGGATAATATGGAAAACTCAAAGTTTTCCCACCTAAAACACTTCCTCTATTTTGATATGATCTCTTTTTACTTTTCTATTTTGTTATAATTTCCTATTTAACATTTATCTTTGAGTTATTTAGTAACAAAAAATTCATTTTCGGGATGATATGTAGCAAGTAAAAGATATGCCAATAAAAATACTCCGTATTGTAAAACTATATCATTAATTTTATATAAAAAATATTTTCATTAAAATACACGTTTCATGTCATTACTTAAATCTCTTTATTAATTTTTTTTTATTTTTTCTCAAATTAAAATTCAATGATGATAAAAGTTGAAAGATAATGAATTGTCAACTTACAATCTATCTATAAATAATACACTAAAAGGTAAACTATGTAAACATTGTGCATGCATTGTACGAGGTATATACTACTATATTAGTGAATATATATAAATCAATATTCATTACTATAATGATTTATATCATTTAAAGAAAAAAGGTTGTGATATATAAGGCTAAAAAAAATAAAAAATGACATACCAAACTATGTCAAAATTGAATATTTTATTAATAAACGTCTCTAATTAAATATTTAATCATCATTCCTAATATTTTATTCTAAAATGTCTAAACACTTGGCTAACTTAGTGAATTAATTGAAGAGAAATAAAACACTACGTATAATTTTTTCCTCAGAAACAATGGTACAAATTAGATTATTGTGCTCTAAATGAATACCAATATATTAAAATGTTATTATTGGATTTTTAATAACACTACGGTATTGTGTCTTATAAAAACTTCCATATACATTTATACGGAGTACTAAATTAGTGTAGATCTCGTGTCACAACATGATATTTGTAGAGAGTTGTGTAAAAGAAACTTGTAATTAAATTGCTATTGGTAATTCATTCATAATTTTAATAACTATATTATTTATAAAATATTGTATTAAGAAAATTATATTATTATTCAGAGTCACCTATACAAAATGCTATTGATTGCCCTTTTAAGCAAAGATTAAAGTTGATTATTAGCTCAACATTACATCATGACAAATAATATTAATGTGTATTTGTCTAATAGCTGATTTATACGACAACAAGCGTGACAAATACTAATTCTTGTGTAAGACGGTCTTACAGAAAATATTTCTTCAGCAAATAATTTAATTAGCCAATTTTGCATTTAATAGGCCACATTCATGTTTTAATAGATTTGTCTTACATGGTGATATGGTCTTACACTATGAGAGGGTAATATATAATAAAAAGACAATATATTTGTTAGCAATAAATGATTGATTTTTTCTTACTAAAATGAGCCGTCTCACAAGATTAAATTATCTCTATAATTTGTATTTATGCACATGATAAGAAACCAAAAGGGAGGGTATTAAATGTATTTCTTTTAAATAATAGGAAAAAGTAATGACAATTTCTAGTTTCCCATAAAAAATTCATTTAATACTTTCCCTTTTGGTTTTCTTATCATGTGCCTAGTAGGCACATGTTAGATAAACCGAAATAAGTACTCCCTCCCATCCACTTCAATGGCAGGGTGTGAAGAATCTTTGGTATTATTCCTAATATATAAGAGAAACTGCAGTGTAAGCTCATAGGGAATGCAATAATGCAATCGTGAGTTCAGACTGTCCTTAAAATTAGTAAATGATTGAACAATTTATGAAACTTTGCAGGAATGATTTTAAGAGTGTTAGGAAAGACTGTTTATAGTTTCAAGAATTATAGAATTGACTTGCTATTTTTCCTGAAAATGAATACTCAAACTGGCAGTACTTGGAGTTGTTTGAGACAGACTGAAACAAACATGAAATGAACAAGGATATAACTATGTGATTGACTCCCACAGCTCAACACATGAAGACAACTAAATAGTTTAACAAGTTTAAACCTCAAACCTACAGATAATCACAGGATATGAGATTTAGACTCAACAACACAACTAATACAGCTCACAGACAATGCACAAAACTGAACCAGAGATGCTAACAAGTTCTAATATATTATATATTATCCATAGCATGAGCACAGGTTAATAACTAGTCATGGTTCAAACTACAGACAATGCACAAGTTTGAGAGGTTGAGAATTGATTCCCAAACGTTTTTGTTTTCATTCAAGCTTAATCTGTTAAATATTACATAAGGGCCTGTTTATATAGGCATTACAAACAGATGTGGACCTTAGGATGCAAATCTCATCCAAGGGTCATCATAGACTCTCAACAACTAACTTAACTACTTACAAAAGTCCTCTAATCAGGACGAGCTCAACAGCTAACAAGTACAGACACAAAAGAGAGAAACATACTGACTTTAAAAAGCAGAAAAATGGCTTTGGAGTTTTCCTGAAATGGAAAATCTTCAGTTTGTCTCCATCTCCTGTTGTCTTGCTTCTTTTCTTCTTCTTGGGATTCATCAAGGTCTTATCGGTGATCATATGGACCTCCCTCAACTGGCTAACACTTATCTAAATAAAAGAAGAGCCTCAACTGGATTTAAATTGGAAAATTCACCCTGTTGGACTCTTTCAGGACTTGAACTTAAATGGCATTTTTCATTGACTTGTGCTGGATCTTTGGAAAACTTATCCGGACAATTTTTTAGTACATAGGGTGGCCTTCACAGTGGGCCATGGTGGGGGCTGGTGGCTTGACCTGGTGTACCTCTTGGCAGGTTGAATGATGACTGGTGCAGACTGAGCATCATTCTGATGGACTGTGTTTTGGACACTGACATGAGATAGGGCTTGGTCAGTGGCCTGGCTAGGCTTGGATTGGCCTTGGCTTGTGTTGTCCTGACTGTAGCTTGGCTTGGATTGGTCATGGCATGTCATGGCTTGGCTTGTGGCTTTTCTGGCTCGAACTATGGCTTGTCTGTCTTGCCTTGGCTGGATCATGGCCTGGCCATGAGGACCCTCTGGGTTAGCTCTTGCTGCAGAAATTATAGTAATATGGGATCTTGTTTGAGTCATCGTCATGAATGCTACAAGAATATCAAATTATTATAGTTTTAATAATGTGTAACTAAAGATATTCATGTTGCAAAACGCGCCTCGACAAGTGTGAAAAGCCCAATGTTACCATTGGAGTGGATGGAAGAGAGCATTGTATAAGAACCCGGTTACGAAACATCGTCGACGTTTTAAAAAAAAGACGATCACTACCCTTCACTCTCTCCCTAAAGACTTTCCTTTCTCTTTCACTCTCCCCCCCTCGCTCTCTCTCTCTCTCTCTCTCTCTCTCTCCAACGACCCTCCATCCCCGAGCCACGACCATGAGCCAACACCAAAGCCACCGCTACCACCACAAGCCAGCGCCGGCCAACCAAATAAGTAGTTTTTGTAAAATTCTTTTTGAAATAGTTTTTAGATTTAAATATTTTTAATTTATTTGAATTTATTTATGTATATGTTTAATTGTTTTGAATTAGTTTATGTATATGTTTAATTGATTTAAATTTGTGTTGTGTTTTGCTTTTATGATTTAAATTTTGAATTATAGTTGTTGAATAGGGTTTTTAGATTTATGTTGTTGAATAGGGTTTTTAGATTTATGTTGTTGAAGATGGTTTTTGAGTTGATTTTGCATGTTGGTAATGTATTATGGCGAAATTTGTGGAAGTAGTTGATGCGACTTATTAGATTTATGTTGTTGGAAGACGGTTTTGCATGTTGGCCGTGAAAAAAGGGGAATTTTTGAACGTTGGTCACTAACACCAACGTCTAGGCTGGACGTTGGTGTTGATGAGCAACATTCAGGCTGGACGTTGGTGTTGATGACCAACGTTCAGCCTAGACCTTGGTCATCAACACCAACGTCCAGCCTAGAAGTTGGTGTTAATGACCAACGTTCAGGCTGAATGTTGGCCCCTTACACCAACGTCTAGGCTGGACGTTGGCGATGGGTGTCGACTTTTTTTTTTTTCTTTTTTTTCGATGGTTTTGAACGTTGACGATGATTATTTGTTCATTTCTGCTTTTTAAAAACGTTTTATTCTCGTAAGTTTATATTTTTTCTAACATATATAATTTAATTCGTGTATAATTATAATATTTGTTATTATATGTTTGTTTATGATCGATTTTTAACGTTTCATATGTTTATATGTTTATGATCGGCTTTTAATCTCGTTATTTTATATGCTTCCTTTATTATATGTTTGTTTTTCGATTGTTTATAACGTTATATTCTCGTAAATGCAGATGGAAAAAGGAAAACTATAAAGGTGGCCCCTGATCGTACAAAAGACCGAAAAATGACGGCATCTAAGCGGCGTGCACCGGGATGGCGTCAACCCGGATTGGTCTTTCGTCGTAGTCGGTCAGAGGGCAAAGACGTTGCCCCTACGCCATGGTCTGCTATGCGCGAGAATGTGTTTACGACTGCTTTTTATAGGGTAGGTGACGTCGATGATGGTAATGATGACGGCGATTCAGGAGCTGATTCGGAGGGGGGGCGGAGGAGGCCGATGATGATTGTTTTTTGGAGAACCAAGCCTCCGAACCACCAACTAAGACGATGGTACAGGTTGGTAGAGGACAATATGTGCCAGTTAGTCAGGGTTCATCTACCACGGGGAGAAAGAATACGAAGATGGATTTGTCTTGGCGTCTTAATGGCGCGGTTGAGGGTGGACCGGTTCACCTCAACGTCTTACGTAGCTTCGGTGGGCACGTTGCTTATAGTAGTTGGACGGAGCCCAAGGCAGTGAGATCATGGATTAAGTGTTACGAGAAGCCCGATTTTATGGAGGCTATAAACGGGATGATGTAGATACCTCGAATCTACACCTTCCGCCAACCACCCATTGATGATTGGGCCGCATGTTTGGTATGCGAAATGATTTATGACAATTCGTAAGTTTTGACATTCATTAGAGTCATTTTGGAGTCCGGGTCAAAAACCGCTTAATTTTCTATAAACCGTCTTCTAAAACCGTGTCTGAATGCTTGAGAATACTCCGGATATTTTAATGTTTCTAAACTTATCTTTTCTCGAAAAATATATTTATATTTTATTTAGAAATAATTCGAAATCTACTGCAATTCCATAATAGAAACGCGGAAATCTTTCTTTCAAAGTAGGAAACGCCGCATGAGCTGCGCCTCTTCCAAGAGTCGCAGTGCCTGCTGCGCCTCTTCTCCAGCTCTGTTTTCCTCTTTCCGAAATATTTTTTAGATTGCTTTCCGTGTTCGAGTTATTCCAGAACTCTTCGGATCTCTCCCTATATAAGGAGAGGTTCGTGCGCACTTTTAAAGCACGCGAGTGTTCTGCCCCTTCTTTTCTCTCTCTTTGCATTCTAGACCTTGCTCTAAGCATTTTAACAACTACGTGCTTGATCAATCGACCACATAAGCTCAGATCCTTCTGGGTTCCCGTCACGTTATTGCATTGACCTACCAATTTGAACAACTCAACAATAATCAATCTTATTAATCAATCGATCATCTTACGAGGGCAGTTTCTTTACATTCGAGTCTAGCTGTCACTAAAACGTAACTTTAGTTTTTATCGTTTTGCCAACATGTAAGTCTGAGGGTGTTTTAACCCATCTTTTGTTTTGTATTGTATTTATTTCATCTAATGTAAGATTCATATCAGATTTATGCTCAAAACCTTTTCAAAACCTTTACTAGTTTTTATTATTTCTTATAAATCATCTTTCATCATAATTTCATATTTAGATAGTTTGTCTTGACTTGGATCCCAAATAATCAATATTAGTAGGTTTTGTCATCTATCAAATTGTGTCTTTAGAGGTTAGATTTGTTCATATCAAATCTCTAAATTCGTCTTTGATATAATTACTGTAATTTAATCTATTAAATCACTTAAATTCGACTTAAAGATCATTAATAAATCGTAAATACACTAGCAAAATACTAACTGATTGCGATTCTGGCTTCACAGCCAAAACCCAACTCAGGAACAAACGCTCAGAGTGTTGTGCCTCTTCCAGAGGACGCACCTTCTTCTGCGCCTGTTCCGGGCTGGTTTCTCTCTCTGATCTTCTTGATTCGCTCCGACGTAGCTTAATTAGCCTAATTAATCAACTTTTAACTCTTAATATCACCGTTAATCTGTCTTTAGATAATTTTATTATTTTCTTTCTTTTCTTTAAGGCTTCCTTTTGGGAATTTCCGACATAGATCCCGAATTTGTTGTAATCAATTGTAATATTTATTTTATAGTTCTATTTAATCTTTGTATTGTATGATTCTTTGTATGATTTATTTGCCTTTCATATGTAATCAATCTTAAATCCCAATTCGACTTAATTGCATGCTAAACTACATGTTCAACCGACATAGTTTAATCACATGCTAGGATTAAGACATGGATGTTGCATTGCATGCATATAACGAATACATATCGAGTACAGAAGAGTTACCCTAATCAGTAGTAGAGGCCGCTATCAAGGGCTGGATCAGGTGTTCGATCAAAAGAACTTCCTAATACGTACCCTCACCCGTTACTCTAGATCTATGTGAACATCCATGTTCATTGGCATCCACGAGAGTCATTCTAGACATAGAATGCTAAGGGTAACGAGTTCTTAGTGTTCATGTCATTCCTTTGTGTCTTTACATGAAATAAAGTATTCGAAAAGGTTCCAACTTCCGACAAAAGTTGGTGGCGACTCCACAAATGCGTGTTTTCACGCTTGTCCCTCGTTTTTCTATCTGTGGTATCCCGTGTATCACAGTTTGGAAAGGATTGCGAAACCTGTGTATCACAGTTTGGCGACTCCGCTGGGGAATATACACTTACGTGTACCCAGGGTGAAATTTGAATAAGGTTAGGGAATAGTATGTATGAGACAGTTGTCGGTTTTCATTACTCGGCCCTCCTGTGTCGTTTTATTCAGCCTTTCTAGGCCTAACCCAACCCTTTCGACCAATTGTCCTGTCTGGACGGTCCAAATTCTTATCTGGGCCTAACGATGGATAACGATTGACGTCAACCATATCACGGTGTGTACTCATGTTAGCACCAAGGGCTTTCACTACTCAAGGAAATGGATTGGAAACCGACCTTACTCATATTTGGCGCGGACCCCTCCACCGACCTTGGGTTTGATTGCTTGGTATGACAACCCACCCTTTTAAGCCAATCCATTTTAAATGCACTCAGCATATCGTTACTCTGCCTGTTTAAATGTGTATAACCCTTACATGATCACCATTTTGTAAATAAAACATGACAAAATTTTCAAAATCAAAATCCTCTTTAAAAACTGTAAAACATTTTCAAAGGTGGCCTAAAGTAGCACGAAATGAGTTGAAACTCTGTCTAAATGTCTAGTCAATATCAGTTCTCCACTTCGAATCAACACTCCTACAACCACACTATGGTTGTCTAGGACAAGCATTTTAAAAATAGTCATTTTCAAAACTCACTTAGCACAGTGGCACACTCCCACTTCACAAGTCGAGTCAATCTCCACTTCGAGTAGCCACTCATTTCCAAACCACTCATTTTCAAAAAACTGACTTAACAAAGTGGCACACTCCCACTTCTCAAATTCGAGTCTTTTCGAATAAGTGTGCTAGATTGGTCGATCGTGTTTTGATTCGTCGTCGGTCTCTTGCCTCAGCTTACAAGATGTCAAGAGCTAGTCAAGCAAATGCGCGTGCACCAAACCAAGATGGTAATGATCAAATCCTAGGTGCGATCATCCGTCTCCAAGTGACCCAAGACCAAGCTTATGCTCACCTTAATGCCATTGAGAATCGCATCGTGGCCGCAAAAGCTAGGCTTCCTCCTCTAGACAATCCTGACGATGTGCATGATAATGGTCCACCCTTTGTGGGACAACCGGAAGTCAATCCCCCACCAGTTCTAACTGGTGCGGAAAAGCGACTCCAATACTTGGAGGAGCAACTAATGTACCTCAAGGATTTTTCCTTCATCTCTCGACACTACTAAGGATCTTTTCTAAGTGAGCCAAGACCAAGCTTATCCTAAGGATCTTTCCTTCATCTCTCGACACCATTCCTAAGCAGTGGTTCTATTCTCTAGAACACAAGAAAATTTCAACCTAGGATGTTGCCGCAATCGAGTTCGCCAAGCAATACGCAAACAATGCTGAAATCCAAGCCAATATTCGTACTCTAGAGGCTCTTACCCAAAATGAGAAAGAAGGTTTCACCGACTTCCTAAGTAGGTGGAGGAAGACTAGCACACAACTTGTCGAACGTCCAGACGAAGCTACTCTCGTGGAAAATTTCGTGGACAACTCGAGACGCGTTTATGCAAACCACCCGAGGTACCAGAACATAAAGTCTTTCAAGGACTTAACTGTGCTAGGAACGCGAATTGAAGACGATATCTAAAAGGGGCTATTTGTTTTCACTATATTAGCATTTGTTAATAAATAGGACTATCCTAGTCTTTTTTTCAAAATTCAAACAAAACTGAAAAAAAGAGCACATGTACTTTTTTATTAGTCACTTGTTCTACTTTTTACCCTTAGCTAATAAAATAAACTCAAAATACTTTAGGTCGTATCTCTTTAGTGTAGATTACTCGACCTCTTAGAATAAGCCTTAACAAGGGCGTGCTCTTACCACATTTTCCATATATTGTGGTGTAAAAGTTCATTGATCGCCGTGTCTCTAGGTGACCTCTAGGCGTGGAGACTCCATCCTTTCTACCCGATTCGTCAATTCATATATGACTACCAGATAAAGACAAATTGCATACTATGCCAAACAACTCAATACCCTTGCCATGAGTGCTAACAAACTAGCTCACCCGAGGGTCAAAACAAATTTTTAGCACAATCGTGCTTAAAACTATCAAATAAAAAACAAAAGGTCCAACGATGACTATAAAAAAACAGTTGAACGACTTCAAATAAAAAAAACGGTCCAACGACAACTATTAAATCAAAAAAACAGTTGAACGACTTCAAATCAAAAAAACAGTCGAACGACTTCAAATAAAAAAAAACAGTCCAACGACTATCAAATCAAAAAAACAGTCCAACGAGGACTTCAAATCAAAAACAGTCCAACGACTATCAAATCAAAATCAGTCGAACGAAGATTATCAAAATAAAAAACAGTCCAACAACGACTATCAAATCAAAAATAGTCCAACAACGACTTCAAATCAAAAACAGACCAATGACTTCAAATAAAAAAATCTCTCTAGTCAAAAATTACAAACAAAACAAAATCACTCCAATAGTCATATTTCAGACGAATCAAGAAGATCCTTTCATTCATTCAGGTGAGTGAGAGAGATACACGGATCTCCAGTGTCTTCTAATACCATTAAAACCTTCCACTCCATTCCATTTCTTATTACCCTTATTTAGCATGTAAGAATTCGATGGATGTACACTAAGCTTATACGGTCACAAAAGTATTTTGTTTCTATAGTATTAGTTTTGCGTAATTTGCCGAGCTTGTTACTGTAAAGAGGGCAAAACTCATTCAAATTCTCAGGCAAAACGCGCCTCGCGTAACTCACGTGCCGCTCATGCGACACGAATTAAAACCGAGCCCCGGCTAGTCAAAATCAATGTCACTATGCTCTTGCACTTTGACATTTGGATATACTCATATCCTCATGTCATCAAATAAACATAATTGCACTTCTTTTAGGAGCAAGTCAAAAACACATGCTACCTTTTTCTAAGTTCATTACAAGCTCTTACTTCGAACAATTATTCAACCCTTTCGAACTACACACAGGGTTTGATTTCATTTTCATGAATACGTACACAATCCTTCACAAGATTCAACCCGTTATTTTAAATGTTCTCTTTTCAAGACGGAAGACGGCATGGCTGCCAAATGAACACCCTTATTCATTTTCTTTCATCTTTTTAGGGGAATCATTTCACCCCTCTCTCCATTTCAAACACTTTCGCGTGTCTGGTCATTTCAAACATTCACACATGTCTGGTCATTTCAAACTCTTATAAATTTCCTTCAAAACTTCTTTTAAGGGGGTATCCCGTTTTGCGCCAGTTTAGGCCACCAATATGCTACATGTAATTATGTGATTTCTATGTGAATTTCGGCAGCATGACGGCATAAACTGATGTCTACCAAAACCTGTTTTTAGACTAACCTGCATGAACAAGAAGAACACTCAACAGCAAAGACACTTCAAATATATACATCAAAATGGGGGCTCTCGCCCAAAACAAAAATTCCTCAATAGACGATCATTCATCATTTTTCAAATCAAACAAAATCTTCAAAATTGACGATCATTCGTCATTTTTTTAAATTAATAAAAATCAATTCAAAATTGACGATCGTTCGTCACTTCTCAAATTAAATAAAAAAAATACCTCAAGGTAAGCTGGGGGCTTGACGCCTGCCACGTCGATCTCAAATCAATTAAAAAAAACTCTTTAATTAACGATCATTCGTCATTTCTTCAAATAATTCAATTCAAACACCTCGAGGTAAGCTAGGGGCTTGACGCCGATCACCTCGATCTCATACACATATCCAATAACTCTTTAATTGGCGATCGTTCATCACTTCTCAAACCAATTTAAAACACAAAAAACAACAAAAACAAACACCTCGAGGTAAGCTGGGGGCTTGACGCCTGCCACCTCGATCTCTCTTCAAAATCAAATCAATCCAAACAAAAATTTTCAATTGACGACCATTCGTCACTTTTCAAATCAATTCAATTCAAACAAGTCTTTAATTGACAATCGTTCGTCACTTCTCAATTCAATTAAAAAAATAAAACAAGAACGAGCAAGCAATGCTCGAGACACCCATGTTTCGGACATTCAATCCGTGGGCCCGTCTTTTATCATCAGGATATTGCTCATCTTAACCGAGCAGTTTCCCTGGAATGATTTGATCATGACAGAGTCTTCCGTATACCTGCGCATCGACATGCTTCAAAACCATCACATCATCTCAGCAGGGACCCATCTTTCCGGATATACAATCCGTGGGCCCTTATTTTATCATCAAGATATTGTTTCCCACAACCGAGCAGATTCTCGAAATGATTCAATCATGACAGAATCTTCTATATATCAAGTTTCAACATATGTTTCCCCAACGAGAGTTTGCTTGAGGACAGAGACAGGTAGATTCTAACATATAACGGCTGGCGAGCCTCATTACGCGCATCATATAACGGATGTCGAGCCTCATTACGCGCATCATATAAGGACTGGTGAGCCTCATTACGCACCTTATCCCCAGCGGCTGGCGAGCCTCATTACGCACCTTATCCCCAGCGGCTGGCGAGCCTCATTACGCATCACATCCCCAGCGGGTGGCGAGCCTCACGACGCAACCTATTCAGACGGCTAGCGAGTCTCATGACGCAACCTTATCCCAAGTAAGAAGATACCTCAGGTATGACTCCTTCTTATGGCTGCCGAGCTTTCATACGTAGTCTAACGGACTTTAAACGACCCTCCCCGATGGTCGACAGACTTTAAAAGTTTCCCGACTACAGGTCCTTGGTTCAGACTCCTTGAACAGCCTTGCGTCGCCATAATCGTCAGGTTGTAATATTCAATTGACCTGATGGCTATACCTTGACTTTTGCCTTGTCCAAGCCTCATTCAAAGTAGGGGCTTTGTGGATACCTCGAATCTACACCTTCCGCCAACCACCCAGTGATGATTGGGCCGCATGTTTGGTATGCGAAACAATTTGTGACAATTTGTAAGTTTATCGTCAAGTGATAGCTCAAATACTTGTGTCTACGCCTTGTTCGTCATCTACTTGCCGATACGGTCGTTTTGACAGTCATTGAAGATCGAATTGTCGCTATAGAAACTAGACTTCCCCTCTATACATTCCTCACAGTGTGCATGGTGACTTTCCACCTTTTGTGGGACAACCAGAAGTCAATCCCAAGCCGGTTCCTACCGAAGTTGAAAAGCGACTCTAATACTTGCAGGAGTAACTAATGTATCTCAAAGGAGATGACATTTATTGGGAGAATAATCGCAAGTATGAAGTGGTGAATGCACAATTGCCAACCAACGTCAACATGACTGACATCCCAAAGTTCAAGGGGCATGAGAACCCTTTGGATCACATTCAAGTCAATAAGCGCACTCTAGAGGTTCTTACCCAAAATGAGATAGAAGGATTCGCCGACTTCCTAAATAAGCGAAGGAAAACTAGCACACAACTTGTTGAACGTCCAGATGAAGCTACTCTTGTAGAGAAATTCGTGGACATCTTGAGACCCTTTTATGCAAACCATCTGAGGTACCAAAATATAAGGTCTTCCAAAGACTTGACTGTGCTGGGAATAAGAAGTGAAGACGATATCCGAAAAGGACTCTTGTCCAAAACGGTAGGTCGTGGGTATCAAGGCTCAACGGGTCGTTCTTATGGCTCCATCAACAAACCCGATGAAGTCAACCCTGTCGAATCATCCAAGAAGAATAGCCAATCACGGGAATTCACCAACATCGGTGATACATACTTCAGTGCCTTGAAAAGGCTAACGCAACAAGGCAAACTACAACCCGTAGGACGTACACCTGATTCGAAAAAGAAAGGTTGGTTCTGGGATGAAGACGCTTACTGCGAATATCAAAGAGGCAAAGGACACGATACAGAGAAATGCTACAAGTTGAAACATGTCATTCAAAATATGATTGAGGATGGTCGTCTACCCATCCCTCTTAGAAGCAAGCCTAACAATCCTCTTGAAGTTCCAACAATTACGAATGAAGAATCCACCTTGGATTGTTCACACCTCATCTCCCCAGTCGAAGAAGAAATCCATATGTTGGAAATTGAAAAATAGATGTTCAAGGGAGAACCGAAAGACAACAGATTCAAATCAGAATCGGAGTCGGAGTCTGGGTTTGAGTCTAGCGGAGTCCCCAGGGGTCTTCTCCTGCTGTCACCCCATCTCTCTGTTACTCCTAGCTTAGTGTCAAATAGTAACAATAGCTTAAGGTATGTCCCAACAACCATCTGTATTCACTATTTTAACATTTATTAATAGGACCATCCTAGTCCTCTTTGAGTTACAAATGAGCACATGTACTTTTTATTAGTCACTTGTTGCACATTTTACCCTTAACTAGTGGAATAGACTTGAAATACTTTAGGTCGTATCTCTTTAGTGTAGATCACTCGACCTCTTAGAATAAGCCTTAACGAGGGCCTGCATTTACCACCTTGTCCATATCTTGTGTTGCGAAAATTCCTTAATCGCCATGTCTCTAGGTGACCTTTAGGTTCGGAGACCCCATCTTTCTACCCGATTTGTCAGATCCTATATGACTACCAGAAATTGCATCCTATGCTAAACAATTTGATACTCTCACCTGAGGATCAAAACAATTTTTAGGGCAATCGTACCTACACTCTCACAAATTCAAACCAAAAAAAAAAAAAGAAATCCCAACAACCCCAAATCAAAAGTCTCAAAGTCTCAAAAATTCACGAGATAAGACAAACAAAAGTCGAATAAATCCAAATCCAAAACAAAAGAGAAGAAAAATTCCAATAAAACAAGTTCAAATAAAACAAACAAATCCAGTCAATCTAACAAAGTGTCAAAAAAGCGGAAAAAGTCTCTCCAGTCAAAATGAACAAAACAAAATCTCTCAAGCAGTCAAATTTCAGACGAATCGACTCACAGTTACATTGTCTCCATGCCTTTTAAGACGATCATTTCATTCATTTAGGTGGGTGAGAGAGATAACACAGATCTGCATGGTCTTCTAAAACCATAGAACCTCCCACTCCATTCCGTTTCCTTTAACCCTCGTTTAGCATCTAAGAATTCGACAGATGTACACTAAACTTCTACGGTCACAAAAGTATTTTGTTTCTATAGTATTAGTTTCGCGTAATTGGCCGAACTTGTTACTGCAAAAAGGGCAGAACTCATCCAAATTTTTGAGAACAAACGAAGTAATGCGCCTCGCATAGCCCACGTGCCGCTCATGCGACACGAAATAAAACCGGCCCATGGCCAGTTAAGATTGAACGTCACTATGCTCTTGTATTTTAACATTTGGATATCCCCATGTCATCAAAATCCTTAATTTCTCACTACGTCAAGCATTACCATGTGCCAAGACAACCTAGGGAACGATATCAACCTTGGATTTCCTAGTCCTCTTCGGGTGCGAGACACAAATGGACATTGCGGCAAAATAAGCACACTTATTCAGGGGGACTCATTTCACTCCTATTTCTTTCCACATTTTCAACACCTATTCATTTCTTCTTTTACAAAACCGCGTTTTTCAATCCAATATTTCATTTTTTGTCAGTTTAGGCCACCAACATGAAAACATGTAATGTGTGTGATTTCTATGTGATGTGATTTTCGGCAGCATGACGGCAAAACCGCCGTCTACCAAACTTGTTTTGTTTTTAGACTAACCTGCAGGGAAAGAAAACATTTGGCAGCAGAAGCACTCAGGCTATCAAATACAACCAAAAGAGGCATGTACATCAAACTGGGGGCTTTCGCCCAAGCCAAAGCCAAAGTCAAAGCCAAAACCAAAGACAAAAGCCAAACCCAATAGCAAATCCAAAATCCAGAATCCAAATTCACAATACAAAACAAAGTCCAAAATTCAAAACTGGGGGCTCTCGTCCAAGACAAAATCCAAAATATGCGAAAGTAGAGCCAAAATGTACAAACCAATAGCAAAACAGCAAAAGACAACTAATCCTCATAACCAAGCCCAACTAGAACCTCGAGAGCGATAATCTCAGTGTCTCTGTCCCTCTAGCTCCCTCAAAAAACAAGCTATCTCCCCCAGGGACTATGCCAGCTCGCAATCCAAGAGTCTCTATAAATAAATGCCTCATTTGAAATCACTTCTCCTCGAAATACAACAAAATGAGCAAGGAACGAGAGGTTCATACCTGTCGATCCCGGCCACCTACGACTGTCTCAATGGCTATAGACCTCAGCCGATTGGCTACCCTCCATAACGTTACGTACTGAGACGGTGCGACCTGCGTTCATATCAAGTTCATTGCTATACAATAGCCAAAATTGGAAAATTGTATTCCAGCACCTCGAGGTAAGCTGGGGGCTCGAAGCCTGCCACATCGATCTCCTACAGACATCGTAAGAAGAACGATGGCTCTTCTGCCCCTCACCGCTGGTTATTTCAAGCAATCCTCAACGATTTCAAGCAACGTCAAGCAATGTTTCAAGCAATTTCAAGCAACCCTCAGCGGAGTTGCAACTCTTGCTGCACCCTTTCCTCAGCAGAGCTCTACTTAGGAGTTTGGTTATTAAAAGTTTGTTGCTTGTGGGCCCAAATCCTTTCAATATATCTTTCCCCAGCAAGAGTCCGACTGAAGACAGACACACACAGATTCTCACGTATGCTCTATTTCAATGAGAGTTCGCCTGAAGACAGACACAAGAATATTCTCACAACATGCCCATTCAACGACAGGAAGATTCTCACATACGCCCTTTCAACGGCTGGCAAGCTTCATCACGCGCCCATTCAACTGCTGGCGAGCTTCATCACGCGCCCTTTCAACGGCTGGTGAGCCTCACTACATGCCTTTTCAACGGCTGGCGAGCCTCACTACGCGCCTTTTTCAACAGCTAGCGAGCTTCATCACACGCCTTTTCCTCAACGAGAGTTGACCTGAAGACAGAGACATGCCGATTCTCACACATGATACTATCCCAAGCGGCTGTCGAGCCTCATTACGCACCTTATACCCAGCGGCTGGCGAGCCTCACTACACACCCTTTCAACGGCTGGCGAGCTTCATTACGCGCCCTTACTCAGCGGCTGTCGAGCCTCATTACGTAAGTCTTTCAGACGGCTGGCGAGCCTCACATCGCAACCTCATTCCAAGTAAGAAGATACTCAGGTATAACTTCTTCTTATGGCTGGCGAGCTTTTATACGTAGTCTAACGGACTTTAAACAACCCTCCCCGACAGTCGACAAACTTTAAAATGTTCCCGACGACAGGTCCTTGGTTCAGACCCCTTGAACCGCCTCGCGTCGCCATAGTCGTCAAGTTATAATCTTCGATTGACCTGATGGCTATACTTTAAATTTTGCGTTGTCCAAGCCGCAGTCAAAATGAGGGCTCTGTAGATACCTCCTATCTACAACTTCCGCCAACCACCTAATAATGATTAGGCCGCATGTTTGGCATGCGTAAGAATTTATGACAGTTCGTAAGTTTATCGTCAAGTGATAGCTCATACACTTGTGTTAACCCCTTGGTCGTCATTTACGTGCTGATACAGTCTTTTAGACAGTCATTAGTGTTTATTTGGAGTCCGGGTCAAAAACCGGTTCATTGTCTATAAACTGCCTTTTAAAATCAAGTCTGAACGTTCGTGAATATTCCGGATATTTTAATATTTTAGAACTTATCTTTCTTATTAAAAATATATCCGTATTTTATTTAGAAAGAATTCGAAATCTACCGCAATTCCATAAGAGAAACGCGGAAATCTTTCTTTCAAAGTAGGAAACTGCTTGGGAAATGACGCAGCAGGCGCTGCCCCTCTTCCAAGAGTCGCAGTGCCTGCTGTGCCTCTTTCCCAGCTCGTTTTGTCTGTTTCCGGAATATTTTCTAGATTCCTTTCCGTGTTCGAGTTATTCCAAATCTCTACGGACTTCTCCATATAAAAGGAGAGGTCCGTGCTCACTTTTAAAGAACGCGAGTGGTCCGCCCCTTGTTTCTCTCTCTTTGCATTCTAGAACTTGCTCTAAGCATTTTGACATCTACGTGCTTGATCAATCGACCACGTAAGCTCAGATCCTTCTGGTTTACCGTCACGTTCTTGCATAGACCTACTAATTTGACCATTACACTTAATCAATTTAAGTAATATATTTTCGATCCTCTTACGAGGGCACACTTTCTTTACATTCGAGTCGAGCTATCACTAAAGCGCAACTTAGTTAATCTCCTTTCGTCAACATGTAAGTCTAAGAATGTAATAATCCCATCTTTTATTTTGTATTTTATTTCATCTAATGTAAGATTCATGTCGGATTTATGGTCAAATCTTTTCAAAACCTTTATTAGTTTTTTTGTTGTTTCTTATAAATTATCTTTTAATCTAATTTCATATTTAGATAGTTTGTATTGACTTAGATCCCTAATAATCAATACTGGTGGGTTTTTGTCGTCTTGTAGATCAAATCGTGTCATTTAGGGTTAGATCCATTCCTGTATAATCTCTAGGATTTGTCATGATATAATTTAGAGTATGATTAATCAATTAAACCACCTTTAGTCGAGTCATAGATCAATAATATACCGTAAATACACAAACGAGTACTAACTGATTGCGATTCTGGCTTCACAGCCAGAACCCAACTCAAGAACAGACGCACAGAGTGCTGCGTCTCTACTAGAGGACGCCTCACACGCTGCGCCTGTTCTGGGTTGGATTATGTCTTTGAACTTCCTTTATCGCTCCGACGTATTCCTTAAATTACTAATTAATCGACTATTAATCCTAATATCCCTGCTAATCTGTTCGTTTAATCTTTTAAATCTTTTCCTTTTCTTTAAACCTTTATTTTGGGTTTATTTCCGACATAGATCCCGGAATTCGTTATAATCTTTGTAATTTTCTTATAGCTTTATTTAATCATTATATTGTATGATTAGTTTGCCTTTCACATGCAATTGATTCTAATTCCTATTTCGACACAATTGAATGTTAAACAACATGTTCAACCGACATAGTTAATTCACATGCTTGGATTAAATTATGGATGTCGCATTGCATGCATATAACCGACTACATATCGAGTACAAAAAAGTTTCTATGTATAATCATTAGTAGAGGCCGCTATCGAGGCGGGCAGGATTAGGTGTTCGATTAAAGAACTTCTTAATACGTACCCTCACCCCTTACTCTAGATCTCTATGAACATCCGTGTTCGTTAGCATCCACGAGAGTCATTCTAGACATAGAATGCTAAGGGTAACGAGTTCTTGGTGTTCATGTCATTACTTTGTGTCTTGATTAGAAATAAAGTATTCAAAACTATCCAAGTTCCTAAAAAGGTTGGTGGCGACTCCAGAAATGCGTATGGCTACGCTTGTCCCTCGTTTTTCCATCCGTGGTTCCTCGCGCACCACGGCTTGGAAAGTACTGCGAATCCGTGAATCACAGACTTGAAAACTGATGTAGGTATAGATTTAGGTTTGTACGGAAGTACAGATGTCGATCTCAGGGACGGTTGGTTGTTCAAATTGATCTATAAGAGTCATCTAAAGCAATTGCAAGTCACATGTTAGTTAGGTTTTGATTTGAACTAAACTAAGAAACTTTAAGTAAAAACAATAGGAAGCAATAATTACAACGAAACTAAGGTGAGAAAGACGGGTTTTTTATCAATAAGAGGGAAGACTAGGGTGAGTGGGTTCATATGGGTGGTATGAGTCAAGTGAAGTTATCGGTTCTAATAGCCGAAAGGTTGTCTAGTCTAGGAAAACGAATTGAGCCTTTCGATCTTACAATCCCTCCTCAAACGACTCTAACGAGCTATCGCGTTACTATAAACGGTTTGCCTACCTAGCGGTTCTAAAAAATACCACGACTCTCGATCATAAGACATTCGAAACAAGCGAAAGATTCATGCAAATTCACATAAGCATTTCATCAAACATGTTATAAGCAAAGGTTGGAGACAAGATAATTAATCAATAATTAAGCACAACAAACTTCAAATTAACTCATTCTTGAACCCATAATCTCCCACATAACCCTTGCATGGTTACTACTCACACTAATTCAAGGGGAATTCAATATTAACTAGGATTGCATAAGAGAATTACTAACAAATAACATCTTCTAATTAACAATATAAAAATAACAAAGATTAAAAGGAAAACTCAATTAAAGACAAGGTTGAAAGAAGAAACTATACCAACTTACGAAAAACATGAGAACTTTTATAGAATAGCAAAAATTTAGTCGCAGATCATTGAATACAAACTAAGTTCAAACACTAAACCAAGCTTCAAATACTAATTAAATAAAGATTAAAGCTTAAACTAAAGTAATTAAGGGAAGATTAACACTAATGTATATGGAGTTTCAGATCTAGGGTTTCGAGCCTAAAATATTACAAAGTGGGGGTATATATAGGTTCCCAAAAGAGAGAAAGACGGGCTTTGAAAGAGCAAATGGGCTGAAGATGTCACGGGCCTGAGCTGAGCAGTCACGAGCGTGACAGGGTCCGTCACGAGCGTGACTCAGGCTTCACGAGCGTGAGCTGAGCAGCCAAATCAAGCCAACTTCTGGAATCATCTTAACGAGCGTGAGGTCGAGTCACGGGCGTGATTGGTATCTCACGAGCGAGAACCTTCAGTCACGGGCGTGACGGGTTTCCCTCGAGTTCTTTCGCTTAGGTGAAGGTGTCTCGCAAGCGTGACTTGAAGTCACGCTCGAAACTCCGTCTTTCCTCCTTTGTTCACCCAAGTGACTTCATGGTCTTCCTCGGTTTGGCTTGCCATGACTCGGGACGGCCTTGGGGTGCCAAGTGGGGCCCTCCAACTGGTCTATCGTCCTCTCGGTCAATCAAATTTAGGTAGAATCCGTCCCAAATGACGGTTTACCTGCAAAACCAAGTATAAAGAAGAAACGTTCTAGAGGAACGTAAAACACATAGAAACTCTCCTAGGGAGCGCCAAAGGCGAGCCAAAAAGGCCGAATAAAGGTGAAAAAATAGGGTGAAATGACAATATATCAAAAACATGAGTGAGCTCACATGTCTCGGGATTTTTCTCATGACATTGCTCATACTTTGCTTCTACAGCTAGAGACAACATTTGTTGAGCGGGATTTCGATTCCCTCTCATTTCACGCCTAAGCTTGGTTGTCTCCCTATATATTTGGGTGCTTGAAGGTTGAGGTTTTTCCAGGGTATTTTTTATGAAAACCGTTTTTAATATTTCTCGGGGGAATCGAGGCATGGACTTGTTGTTTCACATACTCTTTTTCCTCTTCATTTAAACCCGCAAAATGCCTATGCCCATCCTTGTACTTTGCTAATTTGTGGTTGTGCTTTCCATGACCATCCGCAGTCAAAATGTTCCAAAGTATCAAGTCTTTAACATCGAAACCCCGAAACGTGTTTTGCACGGCTCGAAGACCGAATTTACATTCACATTTAGTTGAACCGGATTTGTTCCTAGGATTATCTGGATCATACTCTCCCGGGGGCCTCCCGTACCTTGAACAACGCAAGTATGAAGACAACAAGTGGGGTTGGCAACGGTTTTTTTTTCCATTACTTGCTTTCACCAAAGCAAACCCTTTCTCAAACGCTATATTTTGGGCCCAATCAAAAGCTTCGTCACGAGTTTCAAACCATAGATTCTTCATAAATAAAGTGTTCAAATCGACCCCATCATCGACAAATTCCTCAAATGAATCTTGTTTACATTAATTTTAATGAATATTACGTGCAAAACAAGCGTAAAATACATTTAAACTTAAATAAATGTGCGAAAACACGAGAAATTACACGAAAACACGAAAATACTAAGAAACCATTCAAACAAAACGTTGACATACATGGTCAACGTCCAGTTTGGACGTTGACTACTATAGGCAACTTCCAAACTGGACGTTGACATAGGGTGTCAACAGTCAGTTCGGACATTGGGTACTATAGGCAACGTCCAAACTGGACGTTAACACCCTATGTCAACGTCTAGTTTGGATGTTTCTTACCCCAACTCGTCCTACAAATCGACATTCAACATATTAATCGTCTTAAAATCAATGTTCAATCATCATACAATGGCATAAGATCGTAACGGAAGAGAATATACTAAGATAAAAATTCGTAAAAAACTTAAGGAAGAAAAAAAAATTAACGTTAAAGAGTTTGTATACGTACCGATGAATCGTTGCTCGTCATTGATTATCGTTGAATTTTTACCGTTGAACTTTACCGTTTAATTTTTACTTGAAACCGTCTTTCTAATTTTTGTTGACGTTTTATGAAGTTTTTTGGGTGATTGTGTAAAAGATGAGAGAAAAAGAAGAAAAATTGACAGAGAGAAAAAGTAGAGGAAATGCCAGTGTGGTCTTTTTTTAAAAAAAAAAAGGTCGACAATGTTTTATAAAACGTCAACGATGTTTCACATCCCTCTATAGCGTTGACTTTGGAAAGCTACAAGTTTCATGTTGGAGAATAGAAATGTGGTTGTACACTCGTACTGAATAGTGCATAAGCTATTGTGGAGTGTAAACTACTAAGGATCACAAGTTTTAAGTGATTTGATTAGCTTGACTCAAACTGAAAACAATATCAAGTAACAAGGGGATGTTGTTTTAGAGATTGTGAGTTGTTTAACTGAAAGATTCAAGGGATATGACTTGGATACAATCCTCTACAGCAAAGCACAAGAGAAAAAGGATTCAAGACTGGTTTTAGAGACAGTTTCAAGTGTTACAGCAAAGCACAAACACCCTAAACTAACCTCAACAGCAAGTAAGTTAAACCACAGCAAAGCACAGGTATAACTTGACTCACAACACAAGGCACTGATCAAACACCTTGGAGATGTATCAGGCTTGTTTCAAACTACAGCTCTTAGCACAAGTCTGATAACATTGAGTGATTTCTCAAAGTTTAATTCATTCATTCATAAAAAGTCTGCTTACAACAACATACAAGACCTCCTTATATAGAGGGACTGATATCTTGTGAACCATTGGATGTATGTATCATCCAAGGGCCAGCTTAGGATCTAAACTACTTCTACTGACATTAATTAAGGGCCTCACAAGAGGACGAGCTTAACAACTAGAAAGAACAGACACAAAACACAAAAGAAAACAGACTGAGCAAAAGCAAATAAAGTAGTTTTTGGAGTTTTCCTGAAATGGAAATCTGTTGATCTTGTTGTCTTGTGCTTTGCTCTGGGTGTTTTGTTGCTCCTTGGAACTCTCCACTCTTATGAGGACATAGATAAACCTTCCTTAGATGAAGACAAGTTGACTTAAGCAAAAGAAAACATCATCTGAGCATGTACTACCTCTGCTATGCTGTTTACTGGACTCTAGCTTTGGGGTGTCTGTTTCATGGGTTTTTACTAAACTTCAAAATGGTTTGTCCTGGGCAAACTTGTAGCTTAGAGGGTTGTCTTGATGGTAGGCCATAGTGGGGGGGGTTGGGATGCCCTGGTGTACCTCCTAGAGGCTGGGTTTGTTAACTGGTCTGTCTGGGCCTGAATGGCTCTGTTTCTGTTTTGTGTGGGTAATGTGGGTTGTGTTGGGGATGGGCATGGGTTGTTGAACCCTGAACTGTCTTCTTCATTGGGGTGGCTTGGCTTGGGTTGCTCTTGACTTGTCATAGCTTGTTGTTTAGACCTTGTAATTCGAGCTTCCATCTGAGGGGTCAAGCTTGATGTCTTGTATGTGGCTTGATCATCAAGGCCCCTTGGGTGAGCTCCTGCTGCACAAGCATCAAGGATACACCCTATCGCTCTGACATTCCAGTCTAACGAGTATAAGGGTGTAGCCGGGAAATGAGAGTACAAAGCACATAGGAAATTTGTGCTCAAACCGTAACATTTGTAAAAACCGACTCAAAGTGGGAACATACCAAAAACCGTCACAAAACATGAGAATAGGGAATCATATAAGTTTAAATATGATAAACATGAGTTAATACATGATACATAAGCATTAGAACAAGTTTAGGAAGCATAATGAATAAAAACATAGATCACCTCTCCAAAACAACGTTGTTTGGAAACCAACGAAAACAAGGGTCCATTTCAAACGGTCATAACTAGAGTTCTATACATGGGAATGCAGAAATTCCAAATGGAGGTGATAGCTTATCCTCTTACGGTTCCAACGAGATGTCACACGCCCAAAACAAGCAAGTAACGAAGGAGATATGATCATTTTACAAAAAGGGGTCAGTGCAGGAAAATTTTGTTGGCAGCGGGTGACGCGGCCTGCGTCCTACGACGCAGCCTGCGTCCTTCACGGGATTCAAGGACGAACAAAAATCAACATGTTATCAACAACAAAAACCTCATTTATCATTACAAATCATCAATTCTCATATCAATTAACAACTAACAACATCCATCGACAACAATACAAGTCATAAGCTTACTAACCATAATCTACATACAGTTTCTATCCTAGAAATCACTTAAAACATGTAAATGATAAAGAGTAACCCTTCACCGTTACCTTTTCGCATCTTTAAACGGTTTCTAAACCTTCCTAGTCTCCACCTACATACAATTAGATAATAAAAGATGAATATCATTCACCTTGAGAAAGACGGATAATTTAAAAAGCGAGAAAAACGGTAATTTTATTACCAATACGGATAGAGGAAGCTAAGAGGGGAAGGATAAGACGAACTTACGTGAATTTGAGCGAGAAATGAACGAGTTATGACGAATCTAAGCTTGGAAGAAATGGAAGCTAGGTTTTGATGGGGGTTTTCTAGTAAAGAAGAAAGAGTTGAATTGTGAGAATGAATTAGGTTAGGGTTTGAGGGAGTATAAGTAAAGGGTGAGTCGGAAAAGTCAACGAAAGTCAAAGGCGGCTCAAAAGTCAAGAAAAGTCAAAGACGACTTAAAAGTCAAGAAAAGTCAAAGACGACTCAAAAGTCAAGAAAAGTCAAAGACGACTTAAAAGTCAAGAAAAGTCAAAGACGACTTAAAAGTCAAGAAAAGTCAAAGACGACTCAAAAGTCAAGAAAAGTCAAAGGCGCCTTAAGACGGGATTCTCACGGAATCTCGCGGAAATTCCAAATACGAACTCGGAAATTGTAAATTCGACTCGAAA
Source organism: Heliosperma pusillum (assembly GCA_022085475.1). Classification (NCBI taxonomy): domain Eukaryota; kingdom Viridiplantae; phylum Streptophyta; class Magnoliopsida; order Caryophyllales; family Caryophyllaceae; genus Heliosperma; species Heliosperma pusillum. Next base: position 76,662 of record JAIUZE010002832.1, on the reverse strand, counting down.
CTTTAAATTCGAAATTAAAACTTAAATTTGCTGAAAAGATTTCGTAAAATATTTCTACTAGAAAAATAGGGTACATTTCCGGATGTTACATACAATTTATGTTATTAGTGCAAGTAGAGTATGATGACACATTTTAGAACTAAAAAGTTTCAACAAACCGAGTGACTTGGGTTGAAAACCAAGTCACTAAATCCAATTACAACCAATGTCAATAAAAGGAATTAAACAAATTTTCATGTCAAACAAGGAAATTATAAAAGTTCTAAAAACAATGCCTCAAAATACATCCCAAAATTTAGACAATTTCAAAATGAGACCAAGCTTTCATAGGTCTTCAATCATGGGTAGCTACCTTAGCTTCCCTTGAAGAGTCTTCTTAGTCTTGCTTGTCCTTGCATTTATCCTTACTTGGATGCCCTAATTACAATTAAATAGGGTAAGAATCACAACTCGTATCTATATACCAAAGTTGAGATTATAACATAAACGATAGGGATAAATTGCCAACTGAAACGTCTTTCCAGTTTTTGTAACAACCCGAAAAGTACCCTATTTTTCTAGTAAAAATATTTTACGGATACTTTTCAGCAAAGTTAAGTTTTAAAATAGAATTTATTGTTTCGAGTCGTATTTGGAAATTCCGAGTTCGTATTTGGAATTTCTGCGAGATTTCATGAGAATCCCGTTTTTAAGTCATCTTTGACTTTTCTTGACTTTTAAGTCGTCTTTGACTTTTCTTGACTTTTTAACAGTCGTCATTGACTTTTCTTGACTTTTAAGTCGTCATTAAACTTTTCTTGACTTTTAAGTCATCATTGACTTTTCTTGACTTTTAAGTCGACTTTGACTTTCGTTGACTTTTCCCGACTCACCTCGTAATTTTAAAGACCGAAATTATATTTGAAAAATAATAAATTTAAGTTATTTTTATTAAGATTTATTTGAATTTATGATAATTTAATATAATTATTTTGAATTTATTCGGAATTAAAGAATAACTTTTACGGTTTAATCCCGAACGTCATTTAACTATTCCCGAGTCATCTTAAATCCCGAAACAAACCCCGAACTCGACTTTGGCATGAGTCACACGCCCATGTCACCTTTTTCCACTCACCTTGAGATATTTTCATTCTTTTTATTAAACTAATAATAATATCTTAGATATTTATTACTTTATCGATCCGTCAACGAAAATTACGCAAATCGTTTACAAAAAACAGACCCGACTATCACATACCACACGGCTCCTTTGTCCTCTCTTAGGCCTTGATATTTTCTTTCTTTTCATTACAATAACATAATATCTAGATATTTGGTTTAATTAACTTAATATCTAATTATATTTAATTAATTACCGTAATATATTTATTAAACCCGAGTCAATTCCGTAACAACAATTTCAAAACCCGACTCCATATTTCCTCTATATGTACACGGCTCACTCACCACACTTACTCACTAACAACTTTTCATTTTACAATAAATCAAATGAAGATCTAATTAACACTTTCTTTAATCGTTCTTCATCGTTCTTCGTCGTTCTTCGTCGTTCTTGAGCAAAATCATCATAAAACCTTCATTTCTGATTCAAATCCGTCCTAACTTATATTTCTAGAATCTCCTCTTCGCTCTCCATCTTCAAGTACGGTTTATTTTCAATTCCGACAAAATCGTTTTCAACACTTTAATTTGGAAAATCAAGTTTTAATTCTAATAATATTATTCTTGTCATTTCTTATAGGGGAAGATTTTGAAGATGAGTTTGGTGACTCGTATATTTTAGGAGAAGACTAGAAGACGGGTTTCTTGTTTCTTTAGTTCTTATTTTGATGCTAATTGATTTTTGTGCTAGCTAAGGTAACGATTCCGAGTTACTCGACGAATTAATGTTACATACCTTATGTTTTTGTTCATGTTATTGTTATTTATGGTTTTTAGTAGTAACATGATAAGTAGTTATGATTTTCATGTTGTATGGAATTTTTAATATGTTAGTGTTCTTGACATATTTGGATGATTTATTTATAACCATGATTCTTGTATGATTGATGGTTAAATTGGTTGTTAAAAATGGATGTTGTTAATTAAAAACATGTTAGAATTAATTTGGAAGAGTGGTGGTTTAGGCCGTGGGAAATGGCCGTGTAGGGTGGCTGTGAACCGGCCGGTTCAGGCCTGGTTCAGACCGGTTCAGGCCGGTCCAGCCAGGTCTGGGTTGGTCCGGGGTTTGGTCCTTGGGAGTTGTGTCGATACTTGTTAGTTTTGTTGTTGTTTTGACGGGTTTTAATTATGTTAAGCATGCGGGAAATATTAAGAAACGGTTTTTAGTAAAGTCGATCAAAACAGTCCAAATCAGCCCAAAACAGCCGTGGGCCCAGTCCAGGCCCATGTTAGGTCCGGCCCAAATCAGCCCAAGAGTCACCTTGTTGGACTTGTGACGGTTTTTGAGTTTAGTGTTAATTTATCGTGTTTTGTAATATTTAGCAAGTGAGAAATGTTAATAAGTAAAATACTTAATTAAAAGGTTTTTCATAAAATTATTATTTCTCACATGTTAGAAATTATAATACGAGATTGTAGTTTAATTTGATGTCCTTTAAGTCAAGCGGGTTTTTGGTAAGAATTAATAATTCACATGTTAGAAATAGAATGAAATAACATGAAATGAATGTGATATTCTTATGTTCAAGCCTCGATGGCTAAGACTCTGTTTCTAGCCGGTTTGACCAAACGGGTTTGGTCAAACTACGATCTAGTCAGCCCCGTTTTGACTGATGACCCGTCGCGGGACTCGGGTCGGGGATTTTTCTTCAGGTAAGGTTTTATTTAATGAATGAATGAATGAGCCTTAATAGATATGAGGCGATATGATATTTGAATATGATTTATATGAAATTAGTCACATGATAGGAAGGTTTCCGTGACTGTTTGATTGTATGATATGTGTCGTGTTGACTAAGTACCCATAGAGAATTATGAGTATATGGCGTCTTGACCATTCTATTTCTAAATGAGTATCTTGGACCATGACATTGATTGGCCTTACTATCTTTAACGAGTATATGTTCACTGCTTGATAGCTTTTGTGTTCCGGCTTGGTGGATCTCCAAGTCGGGGCATGGCTGCCTTATTGCTTCCACTTTGGGAATGGAGCCAGCTTTAGTACTAGACAACCCTTTGGTGGATCTCCTTAGGGGTACTCATGTGATTGTATCATGGGTCTTGGATGCGATGGATCTTCGCATTTCTCTAGGTCTGCGCAGTCTAGGTTTAGGGTAGAGTTGTATCTTGGCCATGTTATTAGGGTAACCTCTGAGCTAAGATATGTGCTTTGGATCGGGGCCATGTTATTAGGGTAACCGCTGAGCCTAGATGTGTGCTTTGTATTTGGGCCATGTTATTAGGGTAACCGCTGAGCCTAAATATATAAGTATATCCTACCTCGTGGTATAGACTCGAGTTAAGAAGTCTTCTATCGATGGTCCTAAGAACTTATGCCTGTTTCTAGACGTATTGGTCTTTCATGTTTGTATGATTCTATGAATCTTAGAAGGTGAGATGCAAGCCGGCTAAGGTTGATAGAGTTTGGATTACCGGTTGTTAACTGATTCACATGATATTACGTGTTGATTAGGGTTTGAGTGTATCATGACCATGTTAACGGTAACCTCTGAGCTAGCATACCAGCTTCCCTACCTCGTGTTATAGTTTATTATCGGATTCACATGATAGCTTTCATATGCTAGGTTATATGTTAGTTAATTGTTTCATAACATGAAAAGCATATCATATATGTTAAGGTTTTGTATTTTCCATATACTTGCTTTTATGTTATTCATGTTTATTAAACTCGACATTTCGTGGCCTGGGAGAACTCGGAGTTACTCCCCACTGACTGTGGCTTCCGTGTTTATATTTAATGCGGTTGGCAGGTTTTGTGATGCATACTTGGGGTACATTGACGAGCTAGCGAGTGAAGTATTTACCTTGGACCTATATTCGGTTCTTAGGATTGTATATTATCATACACTCTTTTATTTCTGTCTTTATACGGGAGATATGTCTCCCGTTTCAGATACTTTTTATTGTATAATATTATTTCCTATTTGTTATGAACTTTTTTATTTAAGACACCTTCTTATGATGAATATATTTAATAGTAGGTTCCGGTTTTAAAATGTACTGATTTTCACTAAAGTGAACCTATTAGAAACGTATTCTCATATTTTATTTATTTAAATTATTTTTTTTCTTTCCGCAAATTTGAGGGTGTCACAGGTAATTATAGTTACGTATTTTTATTATGTAATATATATTTACTTACTTTTAGTTTTTTGTGTTATGTAATTAAATGTTTGATAATATATTTACGTACTTTTATTAATTACAATTGTAATTACGTTTTTTGTTTTATGTAATTAAATGTTTAGTTTTTCTATTACAATTTGTATTATGCAGATGTCGGAAAATGATGATCGTAGGTCTAAACTTCATGCATCATATCGTCGGAAAAAAGTTAATGTGAGGGTTGGAGATACTAGTATTGGGTCGATCGAAATATCAGAAATACCAAATGCGCCCGATTTTTATGATGGGGAGTTTCAACAGTTCGAGAGAGAACTTGAGGAGGAGGAACAAAATTATCAAGGGTCGGGAAATGATGAGGGGGATAATGAGGAGGCGGGTAATGTTGAGGGGACAAATGTGGAGGCGACTTCTGTTTTTCGGGTTAGACGGGGGCCGCAGGGTAGGTTTGAGAGCTATGCTTCGGGGTCTAGCAGTTCGGGGGTTGAACCGCGTAGGAAAGTAAGGGCTAGGGGGAAAGATTCGAGCTGGATATTGACGGGGCCATCACAGGGGGGGTCCTTTAGTACCGGATGTGATTCCGAGTTTTGGTGGACACATTTCTTACGTTATGTGGAATCAGCGTGGCTTTGAGCGTGGTTTGTTGACTAAATACACTAGAGAAAGATCATTAGTTGAGCTCCGTAAGTGGATTTTGCCAGATGAGGTTCGCGCGATAGTTGCGGAATCGGATCTTAGTCATTTGCCCGACATTATGCATAAAAATTTGAACATGCCGTTGTTGTGTGCATTTATTGAGAGGTGGCAGCCGGACACCAACACATTTCACATGCCATGGGGTGAGATGACGATACTGCTGCACGATGTTGCGGAGATCCTTGGGATTAGTATTGATGGGGATTCTTGTAGCATACCCGAGGCTGATATGGCACATCCCGTGCTTGGTATGTCAGAGTTGTTGGCTATGACTGAGGCTCAGTTAGGAGAGCAGTGGGAACAAGGTAATGATGCAAAGATATACAAGGGCAATTTGATTTTACAAAAAGCTTTGAAAGAGTTGGTTGCGGGGGGCAAGCGGGGAGTGGCTTATGAGGTTCAGGGTTACTTGATGATCTTATTGAGTTCGACATTATTTGTTGACAAATCTAGTGATAGGGTTCGGGCAAACATATTTCCGTTGCTTAGAGATGTTCGTAGCATTAGTAAGTATGCTTGGGGTGTCGGCACATTGGCTTATCTATATAGGCAGTTGGGTATTTCTTCGAGGGCTGATTGTAAGGGTTTATGTGGTTGTTTGACCTTGTTGCAGTCGTGGATCTTCGAGTACTTTCCCAGTTTTAGGCCGATGGCGACCTTGGTAACCAGTCCTGATACTCCGAGGGCTTCAATATGGTCTACCAGTTTTGTACCACGCGCTGAGGCGGATAGAGCACTTGTAAAATACCGAGAGCAGTTGGATTTGTTGCCTATAGAGTCGGTAGCTTGGAGACCGTACCCTCAGAATCCCGAGACTGAACACCCTAGTACCGCGTTTCAGGGGTTGTTGAGATTTATCGATATTGTTGAGCCATACTACCCTGAGAGATGTCTTCGACAATTTGGGTACCTGCAGACCATCCCGCCCCCCATGCCTCCCACTGACAGGGCTTACCGTCCAGTTAAGTCGATTGCATATGATGTGCAATATGACGGTGCGATGTTGGACTACGTGTGGAATAATTGGAAAATTCACAGAGTACATTTGGATAGGCGTTCATTGGCCGCTCACCCACCACATGCTTACACGCAAGGGTATATGGAGTGGTTTAGTACACATTCGCATCCTTATGTGATGAATGTTCCCCGTGATGTCGGTTAGTTGCCCGTATCGAGGACCCACTTTTCGACTACGGTACGTTTAATATATATGTAATTTTGATATTAATGTGTTCATATAAATGTGTTTCAATTTTAATATAACTGTCTATTCCTTTACTTTGCAGGTTGGTCAGTCGCTTATTCACCGCTTCTCACATTTTGATGATGTTGATGACCCTGCAATGACCGGAGAATTTAGGCAGTTTATGAGGACCTCGCTTCCAGAAATACGAGTAGACCTGGCAAAACTGACCCGACCCGAATAACCCGACCCGATAAGGCTGACCCGAGACCCGAAAACGACCCGGATCTGCATGACCCGAGAATGACCCGAAACCCGAATTGACCCGACCCAACCCGACCCGACCCGAACCTTGACTGACCCGAAAGAGACCCGACCCAAAATAACCCGACACGAAACCACCGACCCACAAACAACCCGATTGGAAATGATCCTAAATGACCCAATTTCTTGTGATTAGGGGTGATAATGAGACGAGACGACCTATATGCAGCTCAAGCTCGGCTTGGTTCAAGCTGGCCCGTGCGAGTTTGCTTGACGCTGGGCTTAATTCGAAAACTAACTTGATCATTTTGACCCTAAAATGGCCTAAATAAATCGGATATGAATTTGAAATGACTTGACCCAAAATGACCCAAACCCGAAATGGCCCAAACCCGAAGTGACCCAAACCCGAAACTGACCCAGACCCGAACCCGACCCGACCCGACCCGACCCGAAAGATTGAGCAAACCCGAAATGACCCGACCCAAATTGACCCGACCCAAACCCGACCCGTTTGACCCATTTGCCAGGTCTAAATACGAGCATACGCCGATAGACCCCCAACTGTTAATAGGGGGAGAAGCTCACGTGGTCGCACTGATAGAGGGAGAGGCTCACGTGGCCGCACCGATACTCCGAGAATCAGTGGTCGCAGCGATGGAGCGAGAGCCAGTGGTAGCACCGATGGAGGGAATGGTGGTACCGATGGCGTGATTGGTGGTACCGATGACGTGATTGGTGGTACCGATGGAGGGAATTGACGTTTTTTTTTATTTGTTTGTTGGACTGTTTTTAGACTTTGTTTGTTGGGATTGTTTTGAGACTTTGTGTGTTGTTTTTTTTTTGACTTTGTTTGTTGGATTTTTCATTAAACTTTGTTTGTTGGTTTATTTTAAGACTTTGTTGGACTTGGTCGTTCGAATTTGTCAATAAAAACGAAAGATCAAAAAATGAAAACAAATTCTTGATAAATAAATTGTTAAATTACAAACCAAATACAAAACTTACTAGTTCTATGATCCCGCAAAAGTCCCCTATTTACATAATCCCACCAGAAATCAAGTCTGTCCTTATAAATAAATTCATAATACTCAATGTCGAGAGAACGATTACGCTTCCATAAATTGTGAATAGGAGGCATGGCACATTCGTCATTCATGCGTACACGAACCCAATGATCACCTGTATGAAGTATCCACAAAATACCATACGGAGCTCGAGCACCTGGTGTAGACCGTAGAGGTAAGTACGTGGAACACCCAAACCATGAATGTACACCATTGAAGTATGACATATTCAAGCAACATACTGTCCAATTGAAAGCCGTTGCAAAACCAAATAAATCCAAGTCTTCCATCCAATTAGGCTTCTGACACGGTGCATATGTAGCCCATTTGATTCGTCTACAGGCTTGGTCACGTTCACCATAGTAAATGATCGCATAAACTTGGTTTTTCAACTCTAGCAATAGTAGTCGTCGCATTTGTAGATAGTTTTTCTCATCCCTTGTTCTTGCATGTAGATGTGTTACCAAAATGAATCACCAAATTAGTGAAACATTTGGCAAACATATGAATTTTAACCCACCATTGAGTTTCAAGATAAGTGATAAGTCCGGGTTGATAAGCATACTTTCTCCTTAACTCGCCAAACTCCCTTTGACAATCATCAAACGTTTTTGCTTCAACCACTTTCTTCCAAACACCATGTGCTATACGTTTTCCAAAAGTTCCATCTTTTTGCAAGTTTGTAGCTTTCGTCTCAACTGCATTGTAAATATGCCACAAACACAAGAAATGCGGTGTTGTTGGAAATACATGGGGAAGTGCTGCAAGTAGACCGCCTTCGTGATCAGTGACAATGACCGTCGGTTTCACACAAGGTTCCAACAAAGATTCCAGCCTCCTCAAAACCCAAGTATAACCATCGGTGGATTCTCTCATTATCAATGCATACCCTATTAAAAAACTTTTGCCAACGGGAGTGACACCAACACATTGGACCAAAATAAGCCCATATTTGTTGGTTTTATACGTAGAGTCTATCACACATTTGGCCATGCTTTAAACATTTGGGCTGCCTCGGGATGAACAAACCAAACACGTTCAAGAGCTCTTGTTTCCTCATTTACCATGAAATCACGGATATATCCAGCTTCGTTGGCCAAGTGCAACATATATTGCACACTATTCCTCCCGTCTCTATCTTTTGCACTAAGTCTCGCATTTTCATTGTATATTTGTTTCAAGCGCGGTGCCGGTTGATCGGGAAACAAACGTGTGAAAGCATTTCTAACCATCCCCGGTTTGACATGAGACTTACGCTGTTGCTTAATAAATTCCTTTTGTTCATCATTAAATTGTGCTCTACGTCTATGACCTTCAAGGAACTCTCCAAAAGAGTGATTGTGAAACCCACATTTTGGAACCACTACCCACATTGCCAAACCTCTTTTAACCACTTTCAATGCAAATCGACACATAATTTTTTTTGTAGCTGATTTCCTTAACGGTTTCTCCGGATTCTTGGCATTGCTTTTATAAGGTCCATACCGATCACATGTGATCAATTTGAACGGGGGACGCTTTTCCATGTGATACGTGTGTTTTAACAAATGAAACCCCAATCCGTAAGCAACATCATTACATTTATCAAATGCTTCCTCAAACGTTGTAAATGGATTTTCGAAGATAAAAGAATCGCCGTAATTCACACCATCCCCCGTCGGTCCTTCTTTATTTTCCTAATTAATTCCATTAAAAGTTATATATATTAAATACATTTTGTTTTTTAAAAAACAAAATACGACTTACAATTTAAAAAAAAAAAAAAAAAAAAAAACCCTAATTACACGAATGGGCCTGGGCCAAAACGTGTGAAATACACGAATTAGCCTGGGCCAATTCGTGCAGATCACACGTTTTGGCCTGGGTCCATTCGTGTGGATCACACGTCTGGGCCTGGGCCAAAACGTGTGATCTGCACGAATTGGCCTGGGCCAAAACGTGTGATCTGCACGAATTGGCCATGGCTAATTCGTGTATTTCACACGTTTTGACCATGTTTATTACGCGAATCTGACACGATAGCATAAGTCGACTTAAAAAAAAAAAAATTCGTAAATCGAATTTTACCGTCGCATTTCCGGCCTCGTTCTCCGTGGTTTCAGTGGTTTCCGTGTTAACCCCTTCCTCCTCGTCATTTTCGTGACCCGTATTATCGTCCCCTTCATCAAACCCGCTATCCTCGCCGTAAGCATAATTAGCGTATTCATCAAAATAACGATAATGTTGTTGGGCATTCCACCCGTTTGCAAATCGAGGTTCGGTATCATAATTATTGTACTACGACGTAAAAAGATACTCGTAAAAATCATTATCGTCACTCATTTTCGAAACAAAGGAAAAAATAAATTTAAGAGAGATTTTTTAGAGAGAAGGGCAAAAATGGAAAATGAAATGAAAATAGGGGGCGGGATGAGTAATAAGGGGGCGGGGTTTAGCAATTTTGTACTGAATTCCCTTAGTGATAAATTTGTAATAACAAAAATTATACTCCAATAATAGTCTAAAACTATTTACAGACCAACACATTCAGTAATCAGTATGACTATAATGTTTGTCGAAGGTGTTGATAAATGCGCAATTATTATCGATTTCGTAGTTATAATATGAGCTTCCCAATAAGGAACACGCACTCTTAATTACTAATCATTTGGCCATATCACGTTATTAGAAAAAAAGTTAAACTTGACCACCATTGTGTGCTCACCAAACTTTGTCCAAATGTCGTTTAAAATAAACCTGGGAATAAATCGAATGTCAGTTGTTTAGCGGTTAAGATGGAGGTATTGTGAAAATTAAGTTCACAAATTCTCATTTGTGACGGGATGACCCGTCGCAAACTTGTGACGGGTCAAATCCCCCTCACAAAGAACAAGTGGAGAGCAAGTGGGGGTAAATGGATCCCCCACTTGCCTTGCCACTTGCTCTTTGTGAGAGAGATTTGACCTGTCACAAGCAAGACTTATTGAATTAAGTTTTAGGTTCGAATCCTCTATCCCTTCCATTAATGCGACTAAGTAGGCAGTTTGTTAGACAAAAAAATAAACTAAGAATGAAAGAAATGGATTACTAGAGTATTCTTGCATATAAAATTATAAATTAGAGTTGATAAATTATGTGGAGGTCTCGTGCAAATGCACAACTTTTGTAGATTGTGGCGTTAATAATATAAATTTTTATTATATTACTTGTATTAAACTTAATTTGTAATTTTCTTAAATAAATTGTGTAAGACAATTTAAAAAAAAAATACAAATACAAAGTACATCAAACAAACCCTTTAAAAGTGATTGGTGTATTTCGGACAAATAATAGAACTATCATCTTTTGTATCTTACTTTAACGAAATTGATACGTTGTTTCATTGAATCCTGATTCATAAAAAAATCAATCTTATTGAACAAGAGACTGATTTTATTCCTAGTTTTGATATATTGTGACCATAATTTATACAGTTGCATTTGTGTAAAAAGAAAAAAAACGTATTTATGGTATAGAATAATTCGAGGTAAATATTGTGAAATAAAGTAATTGACATATTAGTTTTTTATATTTCCCAAGGTAAATAATAAATAGCAAGTAGATTGATGTTACTATGTGAAGTACTTGAGAGCAGGAATATTTAGAGGAGTGTTATACCGTACACGGTGTATGGATTGAGTTTAAGAAGAAATTGTTCATGAATAAGCAAGTAAGCGAGTTTGGGACGGATTAACAGACCAATCCTTTATAAACTATTGAAAATGCATCGTCCATGCTTATTGTGACGCTTATTGGGACGGGTCGAGTTCAATGGATGGGACTATGGGAGGACCTTAAACAGTTCTATTAAAACAAAATTACAAAAAATAAACTCCAGAATTTGCTGCCAAAATATGTAAAATTGTCTAGTGCTTTTCAAGGGTGTTGGGACACTCTGACTGCAAAAGTTAAAGGAAAAGCATACGCAGCAGAAGCAGTGGACTTTGGAGATAATCAAGAAAACAAAGCACTCTTTTTTCCAGGGAAATGTAATCATTAGCAACCAAAGTATATATACTTACATTACATAAAATTAATTTATATAATAAAACCGTCTTATAACATAAGACCTTACAGTCCTTTATTATTGATGTAACACTCATTAACGTTTTACATAAAAAATAACCGACGTATACGGTACAACAGTCTTACACAAGAAAAACCTGTAATAAGTTTTGCTGAATACGGTTACATTTCGTCTATTGCTGAAGACGAGGTAAATGTAACGCATTAAAGACGATATGTTATCAACAACATTTTCTAAGTTATAACAGATTGTTTTTCACATGGTCACATTTATCATTAAAATGTCTACATTTAGCCTGTCTTCAGCTTCAAAGAGAATTTGCCAAAAACTTACCAATACAAATTATAGAATCAAACCTTTCAATCAATATCAATAAACAAATTGGAATTTATAATCATTTTTCATCACTTTTAATAACGAATGCCTAATCAAATCTCTAACTAAGCTACTACTTTCTACTTTTTAAATTTAATAACCTAAAAAAAAGGAATCATTCTAAATGATTATCTTACCACACCCATCTTCTCTAATTGTTGTTAGCACTAACAAAAAAATTAACAAATCTAATACAAAAATAGTAGAAATAATTAAAAACCCTACACTAACTAATGATATAATTGATTAAGCAGGTCACCAAAACTTGTCATTTTTGTCCTTGTTAGCTTCTAATAAACCTGATCCAACTGCTTATGTACAGTTTGAGTCGAGATCGTCGCGTTAGAGGGTCGTCGCATTAGCGGGTCAGCAACAAAACTGTAGACTGTAGAGTATACATCTGTTGATTAAGAGAACATAAATGGGTGTTAGGGAAAGTAAAAGGGATTAACAGTTTAGATGTTGACAGTAAATGAGCTAAAAAAGAGAAGAATAAGACCGACCTTTATCGATTTTCGGGCGAGGAACTGTCTGCATCATGTCAAGGAAAAGAGAATTGAGTTTGTTCAAAGCTATTCCCGCCTGTAAATATGGGACCATAGTGAATATGTTAATGGAAATGTGCAAGAAAATCTGATGTATGTCTCCTAAACAGGAAATAACCAGCACTTTTCTAGTAAATTATTCCTGTCAAGTTTAGTTTCAAAGATGTTGACGTCATTGACGTGTGAAATGACGGGCTATGTTACTCAGACTCGGTTATGAGATATCCGATATAGGCATAGAGGCATATGTTAGAGTCTCAAACTCGACTATTTATGAAAGTCTCGGTGTTGTAGGCTTAAACTGATGCGTCTAAAATGTAGTAGCTATGTCCAAGAGTCGGACATGGTTGTTGCTTATGCATGCTAAATCGACAGGGCTAGTCGGGTTTCGGTCAGGTTTCGGTCAGGTTTGTTGGTCAAGTCATATTTGACGTGCCTTGTAAGCAATAAATATAACGAGTTAGATATATAGATGGCAAATATAACAACAACCACCTATCTATGTTGCTCGGATGTGGGTAGGACAGTCGGACATTTCATTTTAGACCAAAAAATGATTTTTTATGATAAAATAGACGAATCCGAGACTTGGACACGCACCCGTGTCTGATACTTCTAACCGAGTTTGAGCAACATAAACGGACACGACTTAGTTTAAAATAAATTGGGATTGACCAACATGAACGGTAAGTGGATCAGGGGAATTGAAAAGGACATGAGGAGGGAATGTCAGGGACATGCTTCAGAAATAATGCGAAGTCGGACCCAAAACAATAAGGAAATAATATGAATCATGCAGTCAAGTGAGGAAGTGTGAAAAACAGATGAAAACTAATGATTACAAGGAATCTTACAAGTAGAGCATTTTGAATTAAGAAGTTAAAGAAGTGCCTGAGTTGATCATTCTGCATAAAGAGTAAACAATTTGGCTGTTAATTAAACTAATGGAGACAGATCAACATTTATCGTATGAACGAAAATGCACATGGTTTAGAAGAAGAAATAGAAGGAAAAGTACTTGAAGATGTAGCCCCAAGATTCGATCTTTAGAAAAAGCAAAGTTCAGTGTAACCATGTGAGTAGGGCAGGAGATCGGCGACTTCTATCTTAGCACTGGCGTGGCTCATGCTTCGCCTCAACCGAGCAGGGATGGATTCCACCTCGGCCCAAAATATACTGTAAACTGGCCTATGATCCGAAAATCTCGACTCTGCCCGGACATAAGACAACTGGTGGAGTCCGCTTCCATGCCACAGTATCCTATCACACCTTCATGAGCACAAAGACAGTCAGAATGTGGAATGTTACATCACTGTTTAAACATAATCCATATGGACTAGAATGTCATATCATGTGTTGATTGACATTTAACAGCTGACAACATGCGAATCTGTTTACACCGCTTCTTTCTTTAGTCCTCGTTTTTTCCATAGTCCTTTTATATGAGAATTGTAACTGTCATTCTAATAGGGCCAGAGTAAATATTTTTCTGTTTTGGATATGATGAAACAAACTAAAATAGCTTTTACTAAATTGAGTAAATTTCATGCTTCTTGTATCGTGAAGTAGCCGAGTGTCGAGGAATTTCATGACGTAACTTTCACTAGGGGTCATTTGGAAACAACCTCTCTATATTATGAACACAGGGGTAAGGTTTTACATTCAGAATCCCTTATCTGAGATTCTGAGGTAATAGAATGTCGTCGTATGAAGAAAGTAAAAATTAGTATGAGAGCACCTTTGGTGCAACAAGTTTGGCAGATGAGCTTACCATGCAGGTGTCCTTCGTTTTTCTTTTGGATGCATATCGTCTCCTGCATATCTGTCAGAGTTGTGAGAATACTTGTAAGTTGGTGGAAAGTATATATTTCCCTCGTTCCATCCCGAAAATACATGTCCTCTTCTCTGTTCCATTCGAAGCTACAGACAACAAAACCCAACCAAATATCACAAGGGTTATTACTAGTTCACGATGAGGCCATAAGAATAAGAACAAGAACAAGAATACTTTCGGACAATTATAAACCTGATCCTTTTCTAACAAAGCCCTCCAATTTTGCATCTCAACAAGTGCTCTGACCGACCGATATGGGAGAGTCAACCGATAATTCAGGTCCCCGAGCCAAATGACTCGACTGTGTCCAAACATAAATCACAAGGGTTAAAATTGCTAAATTATGCGTAAGAACATCAAGGAAATCATGATTGATGCTTGGAAGAAGAAGATCTTACTCATGCTCAACAATGGTCTCCGGGGACTTCTCTTCACCTGTGCTGCTGACCCGGGTAAATCTGGTCTTTTTAAGGATCTCCATAACATCAGCATTTCTACGCAGCTCATCACCTTCTTTCTGCCCAGACGTTAGATGGGTACAAACAAAACAGAAGCTAGTCTGATGCAACAACATGCTGACTGCAATGGAACCCTATAGAAAGAGATCAAAGCATCATTCTTTATTTGGGCTATATTGTTTCAAAAAGGACAGATGTTAATCAATCCTCAAACGAAAACATACGCGCAAGAATTTATACCTTATTTCCAAGGTAACCCATCAATCCTCGGCCAACACAAGAGACTTTCACGTTGCGCACATGCTCCCTCAAATCTTTCCTGACCCATACTGTGAGATATATACCCACCATTTGCTTGCTCACGATTAAGCAGTACCTTGATTGCTTTGGCTGTCTATAACCAACATCGCTGTGGGCGGACCCACCACAAGACATTGGTGAAAATAACACTGTACTAGGTGAATCACCGGGATAATAATCTTCTTCTGATGAGCCCCATTTTGAGAAGTCGCTTGGCCTATAATCACTCGCCCTATAGTCACTCGGCCTATAATCACTAGGCCTGTAGTCACTTGGCCTGTAATCACTTGGCCTATAATCACTCGGCCGATAATCACTGGGCCGGTAATCACTAGGTCGGTAGTTACTTGACCTATGACCAAAAATAGCTCGGTCACACACGCTGTAACGTCTATCAAGGCGTGGCTGTGAGGATGAAGGGTCATTTTCGTTTTTCCAACTGCCTGTGGCCTGAAACGACCTTCGATGAAAGAAGGACGCGGCCTTGTGACGGCTGGACCCTTCAAAATCAGCATTCATTTCAATAATTGGAGTAGGGACAGGTGACGGGGTATGGTTGCCACTGCTACCACAGATTCCAGGCCGGTTATTTAATGTCTTTCTTATGAGGGACACCCATTTCTTAGCAGGACCATTATCTTCTGATCCTAAAATATTACTTGGATTTAACGGCACAATTTCCTGAAATCTGCGATAATAACCAAGATTCAAGCTAACTATCTAAAATCACGGTCATAATAAAAACTTATATGAGATGGTCTCTCATGTGACACTAACCCAACCCATTAACCTTCTAATTAATGAGAAATACATAAAGGGTTTGGACTAGTCTCGCATACAATGCCATCTTGTACAAGACTCACTGATTTAAAACCGACACTCAACTATCATCTCGATAAGTGTGACAACTACAGTAAAAGTCAAAAATTTACCCAAGCACATATATATCAGCAGCAGGTGAAGCATGAAGCCAATCATCAAGGCTCATGTTACTAGGAGGAGATTTTCCGGCCACGTTCCATGTTGCTACAAACACACTATATATTCAATTGAATAAAGACAACAGTTAGAAATAATACATAATACAACCCCTATGATTCTTGTATAAATATATGCAAGTAGCTAAATTCACCTATGATTCTGGACATCTATAATTCTTGGGTGCTCAAGATATTCTCCGCCACCACGATGCAACCCATCAGTTTTGATGTTAAATTTCTCTGCACAATCGAAAACCCGAATCAAAATGAAAACTTTTTGACAAAACCATTATTTAGAACTTGCAAAAAGTTTAAAACTTGGAGACATAAAATGAATTAACATTGAACCTATTTTGCTTTTCTTGACATTACTTTGCTCTCTTTCAGAAAAACTGCTTCTCCATTCAACTTCACCTGATCAATTTACACATTACATTATTTGATATGTTCACACATTTTAGATCATTTACATCATAACATTACCCAAAACAATAAGTATCGTGCAAATTTGTCTTATAGTGTGAGACCGTCTTATATGGTTATTCAATAAGGTAAATTCTTGTTTCATGTCGTCTGAAACAAATAAGACGGGATTTTATGACCTTTTTATAATCAAATGACCACAATGGTCCAGCTAAGCTAGTGTGACAGCTTATGGTAACTTGTTCTTCAACAGTGGTCACATTTGGCTCTAAAATGGTCTCAAAATACCGTCTCATTGTTTCAAGCCAAAATGACCCCGTCAACTCATTCAATAATTCAATACTTTGTGTAACCAAAAACAGCCAAAAAAAAAGATGGGACAAATAAGACAAAATCATTGGGAATATAATTTGGCACTATTAATGATATATTTACCATATATTAGCACTAATCCAACAGGACCGTTTAAGGTAATATTGCATTAAATTAGACACAAATTTTGAAATTATAAGAAAATGGTAATTGAAATTGAAACATTATATTATAATTATAATAGTAACAACTATACATAATACACTCAAAGAATCATAATTCATAATTCATACCTCCAAAAGCAAGTTCATCAGCATGATAATCTTCAGCTTCTCTTTTACTCTTAATATTAAACCACTTTCTAATCAATGATTTTGACCATGAAAGCTTCACCATCACAAAAGTTTAAAACAACAAAACATAAAAACTGTTAATCATCATAACCAATCTTCCTCCAAAAAAATGCAATACTATTCGTCACATGCTAAAGACGAGTCAAATACCATGTATAATACAAAATTATTATACCCGTCTTAAGACCGACTTATTTATACTAAAAAATCAAAAACAAAAAACAAAAAAAACACACCTTGCTTTTCTTGGGTTTTGCATCTTCTCTCATTGTATCAACAATTCTTCATAAAGCTTAACTATTAAATTTTTCCACCCTCTCCCCTATTTTTCGATTTTTTTACAAAATTTGGCACGCTCGGTGAGACGGGTGGTAAGTAAATAGTAAATAAAATTGGCACGGTCGATGGGACGATTAACAACTAGTAATAGTAGTGTAGTACATAAGTTATATTGGCATGCTCGTTGAATTGGAAACTATAACTAACAAAAGTAGTAGTACAAGAAGGAATGCAGGCACTTAAATGAGTGGCATAAATTATGATAGATTTATTTGGGATATTACTTCATACATTAATGTAGAGAAGTGACTTGTACCAACATAAAATGTTATGTGTAATGTGTTAAAAAGAAAACTTAGGCTAAAAAGAAGAGAAAATATGTACTAATATAAAAAAGGGACCCATGTAAGTTTTTTAAAGCATAACAATGACCAATGTATGACTAGAGGACTAGACAGTAAGTTTTATGTGAGACGGTTTTTCAATAAGTTATTTCGGATATTATGGAAGGGTGGATTTGGTGGTGGTGGTAGTAGTGTTTAAAGAGATGGTTATAGAGAGAGGAAAGGGAAAGAAGAGAAGAAAAAGGCATTGAAATTAGTGTGACTTCAAAGCATTATGAAATATGAACCGAATAAAGGGAAAGAAGGGAGGAAGAGATTTGTTAGGGAGAAAAGTCACTATATATGAGCAATTGAGAAATGTACGGGGTAGGTTTGGAGAAAAAAGATTATACATCGGATGTATTACCTCAGACGGGTATGAATTTGAGTTTTTATGCATTTTTTTCGAGCTTTTTAAAGTTTATAAATTACATTTTAATCTTATATGTAATGTATTTTGAGTTTTATTGTAACTTTTTTGAGCTTAATGTTCAAATTAATGAACTCAAAAACTTTATATTAAAATTTATAATTTATAAATACTATACTCAAAAACTTTATTGTGAAACTCAAAAACTACACTATGTGTGGTAGTACATCAGATGTACAATCCACTTACGGGTAGGTTTGTAGTTTAATTTGGGAGATTTTAAATTTTGGTAAATATATTACTCGTAGTATATACGGTTAGTCTTATTTGAGATTGAGGTATCCAAGTTAATATTAAAACGGGTTAAATATTAATTTAGTTACATATACCCGTTTTAAATTAAAATTTGACAATATTATATGAGGGAATCTTCAGTCTTGCATAGTTTATACAACATGATATTGTACTTGCAATTTTTATAAGTATTTTTCTTGATTATTTACGGAAAGTATTACCAATAATAATATTTTTATTTGCAAAGTATATGATGATATGGTAGGTATACATAAATCTCATTATTACAAAATGCCACAAATTGCTTATAAAAATTTAAACTTGAGGGTTAGGAAGAAAATTAATCTCTTAGGGAAGGAATACTATTACATTTGATTTTTTTTTTTTTTAAACTGGGCGCGGTGAGAATTGAACCTTCAAACTTCATGATTGAAGGAAGATAATTTAGCAAATACATTAATATGTCATACTCCGTATGACATTATTAATGACCAAACTTTAAATACAATAATATACAATTGACATAAGTAAGTCCTTAATACCGATGAAAAAGAGTGTTATTCGACACTCGGTTACTTATCAATCCAAACATGGTACCCACTTAATTTAGACCTATAAATACTTTCATATTAACTTGTACCTTTAAAATTCACTATTCTTATATACGGAGTATTTCGTATTGTTCTTGAACTAATTTTTTGTTTCGTCTTAATTTTAGCTGGCTCTTCCGGGTGATTAAAATAGAGGTGAAAGTGATGGATCTCGAGTTAAAATCGACTTAAGTGAGATTAACTAATGGATTTCACAAATTCTCATTTAAGACGGACAATATACGAAGTACGTCTTAAGTTTAAGACGGGTTAAATATATATCTAACACCTAATCATCTTATTTGTTGCATATATCAAAAGTTTTATCTCTATTACCATCATGTGATAGTAGTTAACCCGTCTTACATTTAAGACCGATGTTACTGGTCTTGCATTTTTAAGGATGGAAACCCCAAGGTAGAGGCCGGGCCAAGGGGGCAAAATAAAGTAATAAGCATTGTCGTTTCCTTTGTAGAATTAAAGCAAAACGACCAGGGTCAGAGATAAAACGAAGGTGCCCGTTGGTCAGCAAAGAATGACTGCTACTTGTCATGTGGATGCTCTTTGGTCTAACTTGGCAAAGTTAAAGTGATGAAATGGGGTAACAAAAAAGGGAAAAAGAGAATGTTTTGTAATTTCTAGTACTAAAATCTAATATTTTTAGTTTAAATTTGTGTTTTATTAAGTTGTGATACTGGTATATTTTGTCTCTTCTTTATTTTTCTTCTTTTGTCATGTAAATCTTCCTTTCTTGGGTTGTGTTCTTAAGGAATGTTTACTAGATTGGAATGTGTAAGGAGAAAGTAATTCCAAGAATGTCATGTGTATTATGTCCTTGTATAAAATAAGAATGGTTTTGAAAGAGTTTTTAATCTATCTGGTGCTATATATATATATATATATATACTTGTATGTAAATTGAAAATTAGGGATTTCAATGAATTACATAAATCACAAATTCTCATTTGTGACGGACCAATCCGTCGCAAGCTTGCAACGAGTCAAATTCCTCTCACAAATAGTGAGTGGAGGAGCAGGTGGGGTAATATACTTGTATATAAATTGAAAATTATGGATTTCAATGAATTACATTAGTAACGACAAGAGTAGTAATATATATCATGATTTAACTCGTATGTTTTTTTAATCATAATCCTTAAATGTCATGATACCAGCATCACGAATAATTAAATTAGTTGTAGTAACGTTGGTTAGTGAAAGAAACATTAGTAACAAAAGAGTAAGTGAAAATAACAGTATAATACTCGTAACAAAGATAGTAAAAGTTATAGTAGTGAAATGAAGAGTTCTGAAATGAAGGGTGGTAGTAGCGGAAGTATTGATGTATCTCATGATTTGGTTGATAAATTTTATTTTAATCATAACTTCAATAAATGTCGTAAAAAAAAGTACTATGAATTATAAATCCCTGAATTAGACAAGTCAACACAATTATATTTCATTTAGAAAGAATTTATAAATGGTGAATTTAGATAGCTCGAGCAGGAGTAAAATTAAGGGGTCATTTGGTTCACGAAACAGAATTTAATGAAACAGAATATGATATCACGGAAAATGGGGGTTCTAAATCCATTCCTACTTAAAATTGTTTGATTGGACGTTAGTATATAGCACAGGGGAGTGGTGTTTAAATCATATGTATGAGGGTGAGTAAGAAATTCAAAGGGAATTGATCAAATACATTTCATACCACCCAACTGATAATTGTTGCAACTTTTTTGTGTTGCATTCGCGTCGGTACATCGTTGGGCAAAAGAGAGCGATTTACAAGAAAAAATAATTTGGAGGGACATGTGTCGTTGCCGTTGTCCGGATTGGTTGAATAGAGTCCGCGGGTGACATGTGTTGGCGAGTGTTGTGTGGTGGTGGGTGTACGTAGGTGTTCGATGTGGGTGAAGCGCGATGTTCGTGGGTGGACTGCAAGGTAAGTTAGGGACGGACGACAAGCGAAAGGTAAATGGGAAGGGCTAACTTGTGACCATGTGGATGGTTGGATGAGAAAAAGGGTCGCAGGTGGCGGGGGAGCGGATGGGTCGGGGTGGTTTGAGTGGAAAGTGGGGAGCGGGGGAAGATGGGGAGGGAAAGTTGTGAAAAATATAAGCAAAATTGAAAATGACATGTATATGATTTAGCGAAATGCGTATAAAAAAAATACATGCTTATATAAGCCATATATGTCAGGCTTAATATGAATTTTTGGCCTGCTAACATGATGGGAACCGCATCACTAAAGGACGCACTGACTAAGCATGTCTTTTGATATGACATATTACTTAGATTTGATTAATCAAAACTTTGCGATAAAAGTTACCCAAGATCTTGCTAAGAAACTCTTGCATTGAGATAAAGAGCGATACATTGAAAAGGTCTTTGAGAAACTATAGACAAATGAGTCTAAGCCGATAAAAGTACAATTTCCTCGACATAGCTCAAGGGTTTTGGATTGAACTTCAATCTATCTCGGATTCTCGGCGCTAAGGTGCTCAGTTGAATCTTTATTCTTAGTAGGCACATGGCTTTTTCCAGACCCTACAATGATGAATAAGCGCAATTACAATTCATTTGAGGTTGACATTTTAATATTCCGTACGTGCCAACATATGTACAGGATCCAACATTGCTCATGCTGTCAAAGACGCGTAGTAATTAATCGCCATTTTCTAATCCAGAAAGGAAAGAAGTGTTTGTGCTTTGTAAAAGGATAACCTTTGTTAATGACTAGCACGTATATTGTCTCTGATATTGACTTCAGAAAATCGACATCGGCTTATTTGACTACTTTTGTGGAGGGAATTGTGCGCTGACAATCTAAGTTACAAAAATGAGTTGTATTATCAATCACCGAGGCTGAGTAAATTGTAGCCGTTGAGGCTTGTACAAAACCGTTATGTTTGGAAATTTCTTACTAGAACCTGGGCAAAAGCAAAATAAATACTTGTATGTTTACCTCACGACAATCAAAGTGCTCTATTTGTGTAATGTCGCACTAATTTGACCTCTAAAACCCGTTCTAAATTGCATCAAACAAGTTTGAGTTTATTAAGTCAACCACCACAATTAATCCGACCCAATCCACACTTCTAACCCGTTTTTAATATAGCGTTCCAATCCATACTTGACTCGGTCCAATCTGACCCGACCCAATCCCGACCAACGATCACCTCTACAATCAAACTAACCTTACTACGAATCCCAATTGCAAAGAATCAACATTTACATCCCCATGACTCGAACACTTTGCCGCCACTTGCGCCACCTTCACGCCGCCATAGCCGGCCACCGTCGCACATCGCTAATTATCATTGTTCTATCAGATAATCATCGTCATTCTTCGAGAAACTTCAGCAGTTCTTTCCCTACCTCGACTTTCGATTTCACCGATTTAACGTATGATTAATTGATTATTCTCGTGCTTAATTTCTGTAGTTATGAATTCGAAATTTGTTAGCTTTTTTAATTGAATCGTTTGATTGAAGAATTCATTGTATTAATTGTGTTTAAGCACATTTAATTTGATTTGTTAGGTTATTCGTGTTATTGTGCATGTAATTTAGTATCATTTTGCTTATTCTCTTGCTTAATTTCTGTAATTAAGAATTCGAAATGATTTAGCATTTTTAGTTGAATCGTTTGATTGAAGAATTCATTGAATGTGTTGTGTTTAAGCACATTTAATTGATTTGTTAGGTATGTGCATGTAATTTAGCATCATTTTGCTTATTCTCTTGCTTAATTTTTTTAATTAAGAATTCGAAATGATTTAGCATTTTTAATGAATCGTTTGATTGAAGAATTCATTGAATGAGCTGTGTTTAAGCACATTTAATTTGATTTGTTAGGTTAATCGTGTTATTGTGCGTAATTTAGCATCATTTTGCATATTCTCTTGCTTAATTCATGTAATTAAGATTGCGGAATGATTTCCATAATTATTGATAATTTCTGGCTGATTTTTGAGTTTAACCGTTTTGATGGGGAATTTATCGTCAAATTGTGTTTGAGCACATATAATTTGATTTGTTGAACTAGCCGTGTTATTGTGCAGGTAATTAGCATCTGACATATGGTTAATTGATTTTTCTCTTGCTTAATTTTTGTAATTAAGAACTCGAAATAATTTCTTTACTTATTGTTGGCTAATTCTTGTTTCAGACGGACCACTTCCGACAAATAAGACGGGGTTTTGAGACCACTTTATGGTTAAATGTGACCACGTTTGCTTTGCTAATGTTACAGATTATGGTAGTTTTTTCCAAAAGTGGTCACATTTGAGTGATTTGACTGTAAATGGGTAACATTTTCCCCGGTAGACAGGAATGGCCTGTCTTAAGGGAGACCAACTGATTGTTTGTTGTTAGTTTCAGGTAGAATTTATTTATATATTTAATCGTTTTGTTGAAGAATTTATTGTTTAGTTGTCTTTGAGCACATTTAACTTGATTTGTTAAGCTATTCATG
Organism: Heliosperma pusillum; assembly: GCA_022085475.1. Taxonomy (NCBI): domain Eukaryota; kingdom Viridiplantae; phylum Streptophyta; class Magnoliopsida; order Caryophyllales; family Caryophyllaceae; genus Heliosperma; species Heliosperma pusillum. The sequence continues at coordinate 53,124 of JAIUZE010002832.1, read as the reverse complement.
TTATTGTGCATGTAAATTAGCATCTGACGTATGATTAATTGATTACTCTCTTGCTTAATTTTTGTAACAAAGAATTTGGATTGATTTCCTTGATTGTTGTTAGTTTCAGGTAGATTCTTAGTTTAATCGTTTGGTTGGAGAATTATTTGTTAAGTCGTGATAGAGCATATTTAGTTTGATTTGGTTGAGCTAATCGTGTTATTGTGCATGTAATTTAGCATCACTGTGCTTGTTTGTGGTGTTTAATTTCATCTCTTGCTACTTTCATTGAGGCTCGTTCATTGATTTGTGTCATTGTGATACAGACCTATGGTGTAGACATTGTTAAGTTTGCCGCGATTTTTCGATGATGATATACGTAAAAATCAGTAGTAAGTTTCGTTTATGGACTTGTGGTAGTTGGTTAGGCTATGTTTAGATTTTATGCTTTAAGAACATTTTGCAACGTTACAAATGTGTCAGCGGAGCATCAGTAGTAAGTTTCGCCTATAGTCTTGTGGTGAGGTTATGTTTGAATTATATGCTTTAAAAATATTTTGCGATGTTAAAGAAAGTTTTAGCTGAGCTCTTGACATTTTTGGAATATGGATTTTATTTATCTTAAAAAAAATCTTAAAACTTCTAGGAAAATATCTACTGATCAAGTATCAATATGGTAAGGATCAGGCAGTCTTGTTATAAAGTGCTTGCTTTCGAAAAATCGTGTCAAGTGTGTGGGCGAAAAATGTGTACATCTTTCTTTGCTCTCTTGATTAAGTTGATTGACAGTGTGAATGGCTGAAATCCCCTTAGGCTGTAACATATTAATGCATCTTCGTTTTATAAATCTATTGGCGTTCGACTGTGATGCATCTTGTGTCGAAGGTTTATGTTAATTTCTCTTAAGATAATCTGTAGAGACTGTAGAAAGCTATGTGCTTTTATGATCATGACAAATGAACGACCAAAATGAGTAGTCAAAATTAAAGCTGTTTGTTGAGAAGTTATCTATATCATTGAAAGTGACCCTACTGAAGCCTTGACGCAGTTCTTCATCGAAAATTGATTTCAGTTACATTCTGGACGTAGGTTTACCTGTTCATTGTGTACTTAGTGCCGCAAAAAAATAATTTTGTTTGAGTTTGAGACTACAATAATTTTTACTGGTCTCTTTTTCTCAGCCGGCCTCATACATGGTACCCAATTGCTCGTAGGAAGAAGCGTAACGTTTTTCTTCACGTGGGGCCTACAAACAGTGGTAAAACATATCATGCTTTAAAACGTTTGGAGTGTAGCTCATCAGGTATAAAAGCTAATATCTGTTAACATTGATGGCTGTTGTTAACATGAATTTGACAATGTTAAAAATCTTTGCTTATGTTTTACTTTATGCAGGCGTATATTGCGGCCCTTTAAGGTTATTAGCTTGGGAAGTAGCAAAACGTATGAATAAAGCTAATGTTCCTTGTGATTTAATCACGGGACAAGAAAGAGATGAAGTAGAAGGTTCTAAGCATATTGCCGTGACTGTTGAGATGGCGGATGTGACAACGGATTATGAATGTGCTGTTATTGATGAGATTCAGGCATGTTCACTATTTATGCTTTGCTTCATTTTTTGGCGTTTTTTCTAATACAAGCGAATGAAACTATTAGCTATCCTAATTAACCGAGTGGAAAAAAAGGTCTTCTAGCATGTTTTTGGGCAAGTGAGTGTTGATTGAATTCCGTGTTAATTCCTGTCTGCCGTAAAAAGAGGAACCTTTTTATTCCTCATGGTACAAGAATTGGATTCTCAAGGAACCTTCTTTACGTTGAGGCATTTCATATATAAAGCTATTGGGATTATTTTTCGTCAACTTTAGCCTTTTTCTTGTTTCAGATGTTGGGCTGTAAGACCAGGGGGTTTTCCTTCACTCGTGCTCTGTTAGGACTCGCTGCAGATGAACTTCACTTGTGTGGAGATCCTGCTGCTGTACCTCTTATTCAGGAAATATTGAAGGTTACTGGGGACAATGTGAAGGTGATAATCTTTTACAGATATTTCTGATACTTTTTTTTTGGTTTTCTAAAGTAAAATTACTTATAATTACCATGAGGCCAACAAATAAGGTTTTCAAATGAGTCAGCTTACTTGTACCAAATTAATCAAGTTTTTATCAGTATTTGCTTTTCTGTATCAATCTATTGCAATAATTCGAAACTAGAGAAATAAATTATCATGACATCTGAGAGATTGTTCCTTGTTGGATATGGTAGACATATAAGTACGGCAGCTTCTTTTTCAATGGAAGTTCATTGCTCCTTCGGCTCCAGCTGATCCCCCCCTGCTTCGCAGACTGTGTCAGTGTCCCACACCATTGTCTCCTTTCCCGTCTTCCTGTGATCTTAGAAATTTGTAGGCTGATTGCAACTTTGTAGGAAGTTGTTGGCGCCTAAAAAGTCAGTGCGGTTGAGGAATTGTTCCCCTTCTTTCTCGTGATTTTCTTCTAAACCTTAGCTTCTCGCCTTCTAGGATTGACCAGTTGTCGCGCCTTCTTTCTTGTGATTACTCTGTTTTCTTGTGAAACCAATTTCAGACTTTAGCTTTTCGCATTCTAGGATTCTCAGTTTTCATAGTCGTATATCGTTCTGGAAACACCTGGAAGCCCTACCATTAGCTTCTTGTACCAAAAATAACATCAGAGTTAAATTTTCGACCTCATATTGTTACTTTGGAAAAAGAGAGAAGACCAGCAAACCTGTATTTCTAGTTCTTAGTACTATATAGGAATCATTTTAAAATTTAAACGTGACTCCTACATTAGCTCAGCCATGAGTTTATTTTGAAGGCCAATAGGGTTATAAACCACACAATGTTGGCCACAAGTTGTAGCAATCATCACAAGTTGATGCTGTCTCTCTTGTTATTTACGGATTAATGTCACGAGAAAGTTTCATCAACAACAATTATATTTTCCAGAGGCAGATTGTGAGGTTAATGCCTCCTAAACGAGAGGAAGAAGATGATCTTTAGCGTATTCCTGAATGCTAGTGAAGTTTGATTTAGGTTTTTGTTGACCTTTTCTGTAACTGATCTAAAAGTTTTTTTTTCTCTTAGTTCTCTAATCTGCTACTTCGTATTTATTGTAGTGCAGATTGAATATTACGACAGGTTATTACCGCTTGTACCATTGGATGTGCCACTTGGATCTTTCTCCAACATAAAAAAGGGGGATTGTCTTGTTAGTTTTTCTCGTCGTGGAATATACGATTTCAAGGTGAATTACTTTTGCATTCTTCTCTTGTAATGATAACGATCATTCTACTATCCCCCTTAGGTGCTGAAAAGATTTGCGAAAGCTACAAACTTGGTGTATTTCAAAAGTTTGTATGTTTCTGTTTATGCTGATTTTTGTCTTAAACTTGTTCAAAAGTATCTATACTGATTGATTAAGAGAAGCTGGTTTCTACACGAGCTATGTGATAAATGGTTGATATATCTCTGTTTCTCATTCCCATATTGTTTAAAATAATAGCCAATGGATTTGTCGATCTGCAGATTGTTGAGTTATCCTTAGGGCTCTTTTTTTTTTTCTCTGTTTAGCAATAGTCATTTAAGAAAAAGTGAATATCCTTTGGAATATGTATATAGAATAGTGAATATGTTGATTCATTTTTCAGATAATGTTAGTCTATAATCTATACATGTACAAGTGAAAAGCTTTAGTGGTGCTGTTCCAAGGTATAATCTTGGATATTAAAAAAAATACAGCAGAAAGATGTATCCAGCATTGGAAACTTGAAGTGCAAGAACTTTTTAGCCTAGAAGTAACCAGTACACCCAGCCTCTGGCCACTTTGAAGCTACTATTTCAAGATACGAAGTACTCTGTAATAAGTGAAAATATTTCAGATAAGAAGGTTTGGATAGTGCACTTAAGAAAGAGGTGTACAGTTAAAGACCCAGAGACAGTCTGACTACAAGGACCTTCTTCACAGCATTGACACCCTAGACTCCATTGTTTTTCTTTTCTATTCTCTGATATCAGTACCTTTTTTTTGCACACTTCTCATCACTTCTTCACAGTGCTGATTGAGAAATGCTTTTAAACACATCATAATGGCTAGTATACCTGTTGACAGTTGTGTATAGTCCCGTTGTCCTTTTCATATTAACACATTTAAGACCTGGTGCGTTCGTTACTTCACTACCCCTTCTCTCCCTTTCAGTTTTTCGGCATTTCTCAGTTTGGCGTACGTTTAAAATTGTTCTCTCTCTTCTGCTGACAGAGACAAATAGAAAGGGAGGGAAAGCATCTGTGTTCTGTTGTTTACGGTTCACTTCCTCCAGAGACTCGTACACGGCAGGTAACAAATAGTTAGTCTTTGGAAATTTTATGTTTTATGCAAATAGTTATCATCTGCATGTTTCGTTGTGTTCCTTGCTTACAAGCTAGGAAGCACGGACAGTCCTCCCTACCACTTACAAGTATGATGTCAGACATATTAGCAAATTAGCACAACTGGTGATTGCTTTTTTCTCTTAGTGACCTGGAGAAAGCTGATGATATTTTGAACTGACTTCCCTTACTGAGATAGTTTTATATAAATTAGAATCATTTAAAAAATATTTATCTAAATTTGAGTGCTTGGTGAAAGACGGGATGTTTCTTAGGGGGCGTTTGGTTAGCAATAGGGAAAGGGAATCGGAAAGGGACACAAGGGGAAAAGAAAGGGTTTCTCTTTGATGTTTTTACTTGTTTGGTTCATAACAGGCAAGGGAATGAAAAATTAGCCAAATTATAACCACCACTATAGTCCATAGACACCCCTACTGCCACCTCAGCCAGCCTCTTCATTGGTGGTATTCTTCACCGGCAAGCCTTCCCTACGCAGTCCCATACCAAGGTCGAAACCCACCTCCACCAACTCCAAAACACCACACCAACAACTAGAAATCTCCACCCCACCACCGAAACCCTCTCCCCCACCCACGAATACACCAGATTCAGTTGGTGGTGGTGGCGGGTTTTGACTTCGGTATGGGGTGGGTCGCGTCGCCGGAGTGAGAAGGCCGAAGAGATAGTCGGACAGTGGTGGCTGTGCCGGTGGTGTTGGTTATAAGTCAAAAGTCAAAACTTGCCTGTCCTGATAATATAAATAATATCTTGCTTGTCTGGTGAATGCAGCATATTTGTAAAAACATTGGGAACTGTTATACACATCGTCTTTGATTAAAACCATTTTGATTACTGACTCTCAAATTTGGCCTTGGCACGAGAAGATTTCGAGCTCATAATTTGCGTATAAATGCAGGCAACTCTCTTCAATGATGCTGCCAGTGAGCTAAATGTTCTTGTGGCTAGTGATGCAATTGGAATGGGTCTTAATCTTAACATTTCTAGAATCATATTTTCGTCGCTGAAAAAGTTTGATGGCGTGGAGACACGTGATTTGACTGTTCCAGAGATCAAGCAAATTGCAGGTTGACATGTCTTTGTTGACAGTATATCGTGTTTTCTTAAACTTACCTTGCAACTTCTGCGAATTTTCAATTGTAGTATGAGACACCAATGTGAGAAGTTAGAATAGTGATTAAGCAATAACGCATGTACTTCACCTTTTATTAGATAATTTTTACATTTATTATAAATTTGGCTTAGACAAGCCTTTCTATATTATGATTTGTTTCTCTGATAGTTGACTTGTAGTTTTTAATGTCTGAAATGGTTTTGGGTGCTTGTAGGAAGAGCTGGGAGGTATGGGTCCAAGTATCCTGTTGGTGAGGTAACATGCCTGGAAGCTAACGACCTGCCTCTTCTTCACTCATCACTCAATAGTCCATCACCGGAGCTAGAGGTGAGTAGTGTCTTTTATAGCTGCAGAAATACATTTATGGGAGTTTTGTCATAAAACTCATAATAGTGTCACCAAAATATTTGTTGAAGCAAACGACTTCTTGAATAGAAAGGTCTTCATTTAGCAGATTTATTGTGCTTTACCTGGTTCAAATTTGACGTCCTTTCCCAATGAAGGCAAAGACTTTGGCTTTGAGATAAAGTCAAAATCAAGTTGGCCCTAAAACCAATTTTCATACAAAGTCACTGGAAACGACTTGCCTATTATCATGGGAGCAACTTCGATTCCCCCCCCCCCCCCGCTTGGGCAGTTCCCCTTTTGAGCATGGGATTGATAATGAGCTGTTACTGTTTTTTCACAGTTCAGACATATCTGCATTTTGATGTCACTTACTTATACTGCATATGCTGTATGATTGACAGCGTGCCGGGCTATTTCCTAGCTATGATCTATTGCTCATGTACTCCAGAGCTAATCCGAAAAGTGGCTTACACCACATATTGGTAGGTTACCAGCTAACTTCTTCTCTTGGATGTATTTTTATTAGTCTCTCAACTGTTTATAAAAAGGTCTTGTTATTGCAACTGCTCATATGCATGCATACTTTGCTTCAGATTAAGATACCCCGTAAACCAAACATTAGTACTTGAAAAGGTGGATAACTGTAGAACATTTTAGAAACAAGTACTTGAAAAGGTGGATAACTGTAGAACATTTTAGAAACAAGTACTTGAAAAGGTGGATAACTGTAGAACATTTTAGAAACAAGTACTTGAACAGGTTTTGAGATCACGATTGGAAGTTTTAAACCATTGCAATACTATTGAATATGATAGAAACAAGTACATGAGATGCCGTGGGATTATAATAATTCTCTTTTGTGAGAACATTAGTGTTATTTGGCTGGAAACTGGAGAGGCACCACTAATTTTCAAGTGCTTTTTCCTCTTTGGTATATAGAGTTTTAATCTCTTTATGGGGTTTTCCTTTGTTTGGGTCCGATTCCCATCTTGGATTATTGGGCGATTTTGAGGGTTTCTCTTAAATATTGCAAAACCTGGTTACCATGACCGAGCCCGTCTCCAGAAATGAAAATGTAAAGGGGATGAAACAATATACATTGAAGTATAACAACAAAATCTCAGGTTTGGCTCGATTCCCATCTTGAGCAATGTGGAGGGGCTCTCCAGAACACCTCAAGAGCTGGTTACCACGACTGAGCCCCTCGCTACTTAAAATGAAAATCAACGAGGCAAAAAGCAATATATATGAAGTACTGTATATAGGGATGGCAATGGATAGGATCTGGATAGGGTCCTATAAGATCCAGATCCATATCCATATTGTATATGTTGGATCCAGATCCGCCCCATATCCGCAAGGTCCAAAATTTTCAGATCCATATCCAGATCCGTGGATCAGGGTAGGATCTGGGTCCCAAATGGATCTGATCGTTTTCAAAATATTTTATTAAATTATTCATCTTTTAAATATAATTTTTCTATTAAAATTACATAAAATGTATTAAAATGTTTAATAAGATTATAAGTATACATTATATCGACATTTAACATAATAAAGTAACTAATTACCGCGTAAGTTATTATTTTGATGAGGAAAAAGTTAATTTACAAATATTTAAATTGTATTATAAATTAAGAATGACCTGTTAAATAAGTAAAATGACATATGAAAGTTGATTAAATTAGAAAATATCAGCATTATAAACTTTAATTATCCTTATATAATTAAAATAAATTAAAAAAAATAAAAGATATGGATCCGTGGGTAGGGTCTGGATCTTAACAATAAGATCCATATCCAGATCCGCATAAATTTTTTAGGATCCATATCCGACCCATATCCACTGGATCCATAAAAATGAGATCCATATCCGCTCCACCAGGGTCCGGATCCGCGGATCTGAATATGGTCCTGAATCTCCAGAACACCTCAAGAGCTGGTTACCACGACTGAGCCCCTCGCTACTTAAAATGAAAATCAACGAGGCAAAAAGCAATATATATGAAGTACTGTATAAGAACAAGTTTGCTGTTATTTTTTTAGGCCTCACGGTCCATGTGCCCTTACAACTTGGACATTAATGGAACTCTGCATCTCTTTATCTTCTTTTTCTTGGATTCAGACTATTGTATTTATAATTTTAAGTACATTAATGTCTCTCATGACCTATCAGCTTACAAGTTACAACATGCAGTAGATTTTTTTTAATCACCCGAGTCCCCATTTCCTTCAAGTCAGGTAGTATAGACTGTAATCAGTAGCCACTTTTACGAACACCCTTATCTAATTCATAGTTATATTTTGAGAGAATCTTGTTCCAATTACTGATATATTAATATACAAATGCTACAAGTATCATATGTTGTATTTTTTATTGGTCTCTGTCTGTAAATTATCATGGTTTGTATCTATGAATTACAGAATATGATATTGAGGGGACTCACAACTTTTGTTATATAATAATATGTGACGGTGAATCGGAGCATCGTATATTAATCCATGTGTATTGTTCAGCCCTTCTTCCTGTAATTTAGGTTTTTGCCTTGGCAGGAACACTTCTCAACAAATTCAAAATTGTCTTCAAGCTATTTCATTGCCGACTGTGAAGAATTGCTGGTACCTAAAATTATTTCTTGCTCTTTCATTTTTGAGGATGTGCGGGAGCTCCAACAGAACAGCTTCCACCATCCCAACCATGAGGATGTGGGTCTGATTTCTGCAACCCCTATCAAGTGTGTCACGGTCCGGAACTTTGAGCCGGGACGTGGTGCGCACTCTAGTCTAATCTCGCGACAAGAGTGCAAGCGAGAGCGTCAAGCACTAGTGTTTGTCACGCACTAGGCATTCGTAATCGGTCTCGGGTTGTGTGTGTCGGGATCCTAGTCTCGATCATCAACGGTCGGCACACACATATTCGTAAGTAAGAATGAAGGCAACAATTCATAAGAACGCAAGCAATGAGTTAATATGAAGGCAATTGATGGGAAGTAGATTGAGTGACTAGTACTCCCCATAGAGGGTTTTTTTTTTATAGTTTCAGTCATGTAGCAGGAAACATTACATGTGCATAATAGCAATACGTTTTCTAAACACCTAGTAACGTATCTTAAACCTAAAATCTAGCTCCAAGATTCGACACGCAGGAAGTAATCTTGGAGTACTACATGAAAATAAAAACATAAACGAAAATACATGAAAGCATAAAGAAAATCTACGAGGTCGAAGTGGACGGACTGCGCGCGCATATTTGCTAGTTTTGCGGGTCCTTACAAAGTGGCTGGGCAGATTTATGATATAATATTTCTAGGCCTGTAGTGGATGTAGTAAAAAGTTAATATGCTTTTCTTCCGGCAATTCTCAGTGATGTGCATGATAATTTCATGTTCCTGAATCCCCCCCCCCCCTCAATTTGAAGTACAAATGACTAAGGCAAATGCTAACCCTTCTAGCTCTTGTGTGACCGTCTGGAGCATCACCTGCTCCCTCACATTTCTTTTTATCCGTAAGTATTTGAAACTTGTCATACAACATCCTCTGTAAAGTGTAAACATAAGTAACAAATGTATTAGGGAGTTGGAAGTTTTAATCTAGAAATAGAGCTGATGTTGTTTTTAACTCTTCAGTTCAGCGTATAATAATGGTATTTGTGCTACTAAGTCCCCAAATCTCCACAGCTCCATTTGGTTATAGCTACGATTCTTGAATATAAGTTAAAGAGGTTGGAAAAATCCTCTAGCTTCCATTAATGTCAATTTAATTGAGTTTGACTCTTGTGTAATTGTTGGCATCCTAAGAGTCCTTGTCCTCTATTGCTTCTACATTGCTCTAATATATTACTTTTCTATCGAAAAAAAGAATATTGTTGACTTGGCAAGCCTGGGTGTGTCCTACACGAGGTGATGGATATGTCATGTGAGGGATTGTTGGAGTGCATTTTTGTTTTGCCTTTTTTGCATGTACGTGAAGGGCATGGTTCTACCTTTTAGTCTCTTGAGCTATTTGTTGCATTGTGACCCAATTTTGTGAAGTACATAGTTTCAATAACGTGGAGAAGGTCGTGAAAGGAGGCGAAGGCACAACTAGTGGATTGATATCAGAGCTAGCTCGGTGGCTATGATCTATGGGCAAGTTATAAGGGTATGTTGGAACGCGCCTCTTAGGTTGTGGAGCGCATTGATGAGAGAGTTTGGGCTTGGCCTCTACCCATTACCCAACCTTAGAATGTTATTTGGCTACAATTTTTGTATCTAGGTCTTTATTTAAGTATTTCTAAGATCAGCTTTCGTATCTGGAAACTGAGCCTAGTTGCAACTGAATTTAGTCTGTTTTTGACATTATGCAGTATTGTCTTTCTAGGAGTATTTAACTGCTAACAAAAGCTTGCTGATGCAGAAAGTAGCTGCTATCATTGACGAGCTGCCTCTTGGTTTGCATGATAAATACCTCTTTTGTATAAGGTATCAACTCTTATACACACTCTTCTTAATTGTCGATTTGTCGGAGGTCGTTTTATATTTTGACCTTTATATAAACTAAGGTTGTTCTGATCTTTTCCATTTAAAAACGTAGTCTACAAAACTTAGTGCAAATAAGGTACAAAAGCTAAGAGGTTCAAGATTTTCGTTTGTCCATTGTGTTCACCATGAGAATTGATGTCGGTCTCTGGCTTATGTCCGACTTGGATTCTAAGTTTTATACTTTCTTGTCTTGTAAATATTACTCCCTCTATTCATGTCATTTACATACGTTTGATTAATATATATCTCACATATTCAACAAACTTATGGAAATGACAGGAATGGAGGGAGTATTCATTATTCTGACTTCTGTGGAAGTATTTGCTCGTCTGTGATGTGATAATTACATTCAACTGTCACCAAGTACCCATTAGGGGCTTCTTTCTTTGATCAGCGTTTGCCAACAGCCCGATGCGAAATCATTGTAGTTCTCTCAGTATCTTTTCATTTAAATCTGAAATTCTAGATCTCTAGCCCCATGGGAAGAATCTATGAGATTTTGGGCTGATAAGTGTCATTGAACAACAATTTTGGGCTGTTTTTTCCGAACATTTTCAGCTCGGCGTACACAGCAACTTATATGGTCGCTATTGTTTAAGATTATGGCTGAGAAAGAGTAGTTTAGAATTTTCGATGTGCACATCAGCTCCTCACCGTATGTTCTGGCCTCATATAAATTTCTGTCATTCCTTTAGGACCATCTTATCATCTCTTCTCACATCCTCTCATTCTGTCCAGAGGATCACTGCCAGCATTAATTGTGGGGCAAGTGAGGAAGGATGAACAAAGTTGAACAGGTAAAGTAATAATAATAATAAATTGTATAATAAAGTTGGATTCTCAAGGTCATTTCTTGCAAAGGCTGAGTTATTTGAGTCCCAGTTGGCGTCAGCCATGGTTGATTACTTGATCGCACTCTGAGCTCTGCACCTTATCGCTCAATAGTTACCAGTCACCCTCATTACTCCCGTTATATCAGATTAGTCTTTACACTTTCCTTTCTAATCCATTTCACAATAAGGCTCGCAGTTTGCTTTATTCCCTTCGAGGTATATCTTTAGATAGGTTAATTTTACTCTAACTTGATGTTGACAAGAATTCTAACTCTTCAATGTTCTGACTTCCATACCTTTTAGCACTTTTTGTGTCTATTTGCATACTCGTCGTTGATCTTCCTTTCAGGGTGTTAGTCCATATTGCACAGAGACTTACAGTTGAGAGACGATGAGTGTGGTGAAACGCTGAAAAGAGTATACCAGTGTCTTGCTAGAAAAGTTATATGGTCCGAGTTATCATCCTTCTGGAATGACCATTTTATCGAAACCACCTTGCTTAACGTATTTTGTTGGGGACTTCTTAATAAACTTTCAAAGGCATCTAGAACTGACTAACTGAGCTTACTTGCGCTCAGAGGAGATTTGTTGGCTGTGGGGCCAGTGACACATACGGAGAAATCATTGTTACTTCTAACCCACAGGAGATCCTGGGCTTAGAACACCATTGTCAAGTCTGAGAGCTATTCATCCTTCAATTCTTCAAGCTGTTACATTATTTTTCTTACTTGGGTGATTCATATTCTTTTTGTATCTCTTACATAGTGAGAGGTTAGTTTTCGAGTCCTGTCTTACAGCTATGTGGTAATTGATTAGTGTCTTTGTCTTCACTGAAAACTGTTGTCATGATTAACATTTGAAAAAAAAAAAATTAATGCACATGTTTATTTGTATCACTCTCTCCATTTCACTTGGTTAGCTCCATTGCTCATGTTTTTCATAAAAAAGAAAAGCAAATGACTATTTGATTAAAAATAGATGACACTCTTTAAAAGCTCGAACATTTTTGTATGCATCTTGAAGCTTGACAGACTGTGGCACTGATGTACTACTTTGATGCTGTGACTTGTAATAATCAACATATTTAACATACAATACCTTCATGCTCCGTTTGTTTTGAATTTCCAGTCCAGTTGACGTGGATGATGATATTTCGGCGCAGGGACTTGTCCAGGTAAATTATTCATCTCTTTATTGTTCAAACGTGCCAGTCTTACCTTTAGAACGCTCAGACTTGAGTACTAATGCTCCTTTGAAAAATAGTTTGCACAAAACTACGCAAAGAAAGGTCTTGTTCGTCTGAAGGAAATATTTACACCTGGGACACTAAAAGTGCCTACGACACCAACTGCTCTCCAGGAGCTTGAATCCATCCACAAGGTGAGAATCTTCTCATGATTCAAATGAATACTATGCTGTTAATGAAAATGTAAAAAAATTTGGTTTATCTCGTATGCAAGACTGTTTCATATAAGAGACTACATATTTTAACTCGGTGTCAATTATTGTTTTCCACCATGTTTATGTCTCTTCCTTATTTGCTATTCACACTTACGAATAATTAATTGATATATTTATTTTTTAAAATCATATTTGCTTTTCTCTTTCTCACTGTTTTACCTCATGGCGACTTTTTGTAGACAAGTAATCATATTACCCGATCTCAAATCATTTTGGAATAAACCTTAGTTAGTTTTTTTTTTTTTTTTTTTTTTTTTTTTTTTTTATGACCGAGCCTTCCCAAATGTATGGCAACTTAGGAAGTGCTTCTTAAATTTAATAGTTGTATTCTAACTCCTGTGCACTTGGTTGAAGGTCTTGGAGCTGTATGTATGGTTAAGTTATCGCTTGGAGGATTCATTCCCAGACCGTGAGCTAGCAGCGTCACAGAAGTCTATTTGTAGCATGTAATCAATTTCATATCTCTTCACTGTCAAAAAAAAAAAAATCATATCTTAGTGGATACTTCTCATTCATCCAAAAAAAATAGTTATATTCATAGATGTTGTAGTGATATTCTATTCAAATGAATTTGCAGGCTAATAGAAGAGTTTCTTCAGCAGCACGGTTGGCAACAACCAAAACCTAGGAGACTTCTTAGCCAAGAAAAACCATCTTTAGCATCGCGTCGTAAGAGACGAATTGTCTGATAGTCATTGCTGGAATAAAGGACCAACAGGCTAACTTCGGCGACGATAGGCGTACATTAAAGAAAAATATCATCTCTGCTGTGGTTGCATCCCTAATTATTTTTGTCGGTCGGCCTTCTTACAATGGGTTTAAATTATATAAGGACACCGATCATTTTATTGAAGCTAAAGGTTGGCTGCTGATGCTGGTGGTGGCGGAGTCCCCGCATGCGAGAGGTCGTGGTAATTGTAGTTTATTTTTTTATACATTACGAAGTACTTCCTCCATTCAACTCCACTCTACCACTTTCTTTTTTGTACACTATTCACAAGCGATCATATAATTATAATTTTCTCTCAATATATAAGTTAAAAATATATTCATGTGTGATCTTGTTTGATTCGTCTTTACGAGTACATTATTAATATCTAACTTTTATAATTTTTGCAAACACGTAGCTAACGATATTTACCGTGTAAAACATGTCTCGGCAAATGTGAAAAAATTTTTTGGTAGAGTGGAGTTGAATGGAGGAAGTAACTCCGTATTATTTTATTTAGGAGAGAGAATAGAGCTAAAATTGTAAAAAGTGTTTAGTCATTGAGAGATTAGATACTGCGAAAATAAATTAGTAATTCATATTTCAAATTGAAATTAAGAGTGTTCCTTCGGTTCACCAAACTGTGTTTACAACTGTTGGTTTTGTTTCAATCATACGAAAAACCGTTACTAAGTTGTTTATAACGCTGTTTTTTGTTCAGTTACAGTTGTATAATTTCGGTTACATAGTTAACCGTACACATTTTATGCAGTGGTGGAGCTAGGGGGGGCTAGCAGGGGCGGGTCGCCCCCCCTGACGGTTGAAATTTTCGAAGTTTTTAGCGAAAGTTTTCGAAATTTTTTAAAAGTACCTTATGAAAATAGTCGTTCGCCCCCCCCTAAATTCAAATCCTGGCTCCGCCACTGATTTTATGATAACAAATCCGGCATATATGATATTATGATTACATCTTGTAAGGAGTTGTTTGGTTCACTAGAGCTGATTGTAAAAGTGTTTGTAATCTTGCAAGACATGAAAATAAGTTTGTAATCCAGCATACCAAATGTTTATATTACAAATCCGCTATATATTAGTATAATAAAGTTAAAATTGCAATGTTAACCGTTATATTTTGCGTTGTTATTAAAATATGATATGATGCATATTTATTCTGTATAGTAAACCAAACTAGTACTTATATTCTTAGTATATAGCGGATTTCTAGATTAGAAAGTATTTGACAAAAGGATTTCAATATAATTGTCAATCTTAAGACTTAATGCAAAAGTGTTGAACTTTCTTTTTTTGTACCTCTTAATACTACACATTATAATAAAATTATAATTAAAATAAAAAAACGGCGTTAAATACCAAATGTTTAATAATTGACTCCTTTATACGTTGCAGTCTACACTTGTAACATTGGCATACGATGGCCAGAGCTGCAGACGAGCCTATAGAGAACAAAGTAAGATGACAAAACTCATTTGGCTAAATCATCACTACAAGGTGGAATGGGATGGGCAATGTAGGGGTTGGAGTATAGGCACTTTGCTGAAAATATGAAGGAAACAAAAAAAACGAAAGTACCATATTTATATGTATTATGAAGAAGTCTCGGAAAATTTCATTATTTATATAAAAGAGAAGAAGTCGTGTATAATTGAAGGAAAACGAGTTGTTTATAGTCACTTATGTCTTCTTCGATACATCGCCACACCACTAAACAATCTCGTGTTCATCCCTTTGACCTAATTCCATTCTAAAGGAATTTCAAGCGTTAGCTTGAAACCAAACTTGGACCCTTTTACCTCTCGAATCAAATCTTAATGTTGTCGGTATATTGAGTTAAGTATAAACCAGATAATATAATCGACAAATACAATGTACAATACTTGCAAAAGGCTTTCATCAACATCTCGAACTGGATTACTCTGACACTTTCAGTCCTTCGTCAAACCAACAACCTACTGTCTCATTCTCTCTCTTTATTCAAGTCGTGGTTGGTCTCTTCTTCAACTCGATAGTAATAATGCCCTAATATAAGACTCTCTAATTAATATTGTGTATATGAGACAACCACCCAAGTTTATTGACCCAACAGTGAAAATTAACAAAAGCTATTTATGGACTAAAGCAAGCTTAAACCCACCTTCTTGTGTCCTTTAGTTTTGTCCCCTCTTTAACAATGCTATCTTCAACTCTATAAATTCTGGTTGAAGATGGACATATCTGTCTTGCCTCTCACAAAAAGACAATTGGAAAATTAAGTGCTTTTCACTTGCCGTTTTGTAAGAGACAATTCAACCCATTTTACTGAATACGAATACATCCGTCTTCAATGAAACTGGGTGCTTGAACTCGAGTTGGTAGACAATATTGTGAAGATGAACTGTAGAAGACCTTTTGTCTGAGTGATAGAATGCATAGAGTAGTAGTGTAACTAGAGTGTGGAGAGTGAAGTAAATACGTAGAGTATATATAGGTATCAGAATTCAGAGCCGTACGCCGTCGATAAAAAGCAGATACATGATACATGCATCATCAACAGAAACCTATTTTCCTTACAAATTACTGTATCAACAGAAGCCCTATTCTTTTTATTAAGATTGATTGATTGATTGATTTGGAGGTTGCAAATTGCAATGGCTCACTAATCCAAGTTCTCGGTTTACGAAATCCAAGTACTTATTCTGATAAGAAACTGGAAGAAAGGCCTCAATTACTGATATACCTGTCTAGTTTAGAAAGAAGTGTATTATCCTATCTTGAAATGAAAACGGGTTAAATATTCACCATTTGTATATACACAAATTCTCATTTGTGGCGGACATTATCCATCACAAGCTTAAGACGGAAACCATATTCTCTAACAAAATACCCATCAAAGGTGAGTGGAGAGCACATGGGGGTGCCCACCTTGTCCCCTCTACCCATTTCCTCTCACAAAACACCCGTCGTAAGATCCGATCCGTCGCAAGCAAGACCTTATGTTGTACTTCCTCCATTCAACTCCACTCTACCAAAAAAAATTTTCACATTTGTCGAGACGAGTTTTGCACGGTAAATATCGTTAGCTACGTGTTTGCAAAAATTATAAAAGTTAGATATTAATAATGTACTCGTAAAGACGAATCAAACAAGATCACACATGAATATATTTTTTACTTATATATTGAGAGAAAATTGCAATTCTATGATCGCTTGTGAATAGTGTACAAAAAAGAAAGTGGTAGAGTGGAGTTGAATGGAGGAAGTATATATAGGGTAACTTTTTTTTGTCTCATTTACTTAATCTCACACTTTTTCTCACTTTATTCCAAATTTAACCCCCTTATTTCTCACCTTATCAAGAGACGAAAAATATGATAAGCAAGTTTCCCATTACTACCCCTCTCCCTCATGCAGACCACCACTTCCCCGCCTCCCCCTACTACCTGCAACACCTTCTCCTGCTCCTCATGGTGCCAACCACCGCCTTCCCGCTCCCTCACTCCGGTCGACGGCCGAACATCCCTTCGCCAACTGCCCTACATTAACCATTAGAATCGGTAGCAGCCACCGCAACAGACTCCCACCGTGTCAACAAAATTGACAGATCAACATTGTCTGTTACAAAGTAATTTACTCTATAAACTCTTGTTCTTTCTTGTTTAGTTTCAGCTCAACTCTATTCAGTTTAGCTAAGTTTAACTTTAGTCAATTCTGTTCAGCTCATTTCTTCAAAAATTAACTTTTACTTAATTTACATTAACTTTAGCTCAACTCTATTCAGTTTAGTCAAAATCAGCTCGACTTCATTCAACCAATTCAATTCATTTTAGCCAAAAAAACCCTACCCTAAATGATCACCACCTCACTAATCTCCTTCCCACACTAATCACTCCTAATAACAAATCACTTAATAATTGTGAAAAATAACATTCCACAAAAACAAAGTACCATATTCTCACATACTAAGACCATCCCCAAGCAGATGTCACGCTAATTAGGCCGCGCCCCAATTTTACTCTTAATCCCATTTTATTTATCTTGACCTACTTTCACCCTCCCAAGCAAAAGGTCACGACCTAGGTCATCAACCCAATCATTTTCAACTTCATAATCCATATTATATACTTTTCTCTATTGTTTTTTTATTATTCAACCAATAAAAATTGTCCACCTAGTGGTCAATAAGGTGGTCAATTTTGCTCCATCATGGTCACAAATTGACCTTTTATGTAGAATGGTCACAAATTAGCAAAGAAGGTCACCAATTATCTTTCTTTAATTACATCATTAGCATGACCAAGCAAGGTCATGACCTACCAATTGACCTTGCTTGAGGATGGTTTAAGTATAACTTAAACAATCAACTTAAGATCATAATGTGATACACCGAAACTTAGTATGACTCCATAATCAGTTGGTCTTACTTCAGATGCACCATTTTGGTATGAAGCAATAAGACTGAATGTTATAACTATTTTACAGTTAGATGTAACAACTATTGAAAACAAGTTGATATAAGCTGTGATTACATTTTATCAAAAAGTGGCAACATAATCCCGTCTTATTTTTCAGACGAAAATAATCCGTCTGAAATAATAATTTGCACTCAATAATATCTTTAACAAATTACATTTTCATTAATTAACCTCATAGGTGGTCCCCACCTCACTAATCTCCTTTCCCCCACTAACCACCCGTCACCACTCACTACAAATAGGAAGTTAGTGAAACTAAGACTAATCCAAAATCCAAAGTAAAGAAATGGACAAACTAAAACTCTATAAACAATCCAAATAAATAATCTCCAAAATTCCTTAATTCCTCTACAATAACACCACAAAATTACAACAAATATTTCTGACACTTTTGTCCCTTTACCATCACATAACACATTCCTCACACCCTCTCCCTATAAAACCACCCCACCACTCCACTCCACTCCACTCCACTCCATCATTCCTCAAGTACCACTCTCTTTAAACTCATTCCATTTCCTCAACAAAACAATTATATTCCATGGACCGAGGAGTGGCAATAGCGGGCCGGGTTTGGAAACCCGAACCGGTCTCAAACTCGGACTTATTATTATTCAAACCACCTGAAACTCCCAAAGAACCGATGGAGTTTCTTTCGAGATCATGGAGTGTTTCGGCTCTTGAAATATCTAAGGCATTAGCTACTCCTCATAATATCTTCTTGTCTAAAACCGGAGGCGGAACCGGAACCGGAAGCAGTGTTGGTCCGATTTTGGAAGATATTATGGCGGAAAATGGTGTTTGTGGAAATCCTTTTGCATTTGCTTCTTCTGAGACTTCGCAACTTATTATGGACCGTATTATGTCTCAGTCTGTGAGTTGTTCCGTCTCAGTCATTTGTTTATTTTTTTTTATTATTGACGGGTTTATTATTATGGACCGTTTTGTTGTTATTGATATGTTTTAGGAAAATGATATGGGCTGTATTTAAGGCTCCATAAGAGGAAATAAAAGGTTATATTTAATATTAATGACACCGATTTACGTGTAATTTTGTCAAACATACCTAATTTAATTCCACTTTAGGTAATTCATTTAATGCTTATATACAACCCTAAGGGTTGTATTTATCATTACCCTATGTTTTATAACCTTAACTAGCAACGTCTCTCTTAAGAATTTGTGTTATACTCCTCATGTCCCTTTTCCAGTCAATTGTTATCATTTGACCTTTTACACGTTTATCAATACGCATTTTATTTCGTTAATATCTTTAGTTACATATTTGTATAAATTAGTGACTATATTTTATGTTACATGTTGAATTATTTTGAAGGTTCTCACTTCTCAGTTACTTATGACGAAGGGAGTACTATCTTTGTGTAAAACGGTCTTATAAGATTATATTGTTATGAATTTGGTAAGATAAATTGTTGTCTTGGAAATCTACTAGGAAATTGACGGGTTTATGACACTTTTGTTTGTGGAGAAATTTGGAATTATCTATCTGGAAAATAACAATCATTAACTCCAACTTACAAATGTTTAATCCTATGTTTGGTATTGTTGTATTATCTATTTGATTACCAATTCTGGTTTAAGACGACTTTATTTTACTAAATACCAATTTTATTGCTTTACTAAAGTGGCGATCTTTAGTGGAGTAGATGATTTTAGGAAACTAGAGAGTGGATTATTTTGAAGGAAATCTAATTAAATTTTATAATTCCAGTTTCTATAATGAATGTTATTTGAGTCTAGAAGGTTACAAAATTGGGCTAATAATTAAGCATTATGTTTTTTATAAGGGATTTTTGATTAATAACTCTGCATGATAGAGTTTTCATATTTGCAAAATCGGACAAAATTGTCTTCCGAGTTCATAACTAAGAATTATAGACGGTAAATGATTTTTAACTTAAAAAGTGGGGAAAATCATAGAATATGATAAACATTGAGTATCATATAGAATATCCGGGTTATAAATATGTTATCCTTTTTTTTAATGGCGGTGCCAGTCGGAGGCTAGTAGGACTAATTTTTTTTGAAGCTTTTAGTTAAAATTTGTGATATTTATTCTAATTTAGTAGATTAGTCCCTGGACCCGCTGAAATTTCTCGTCTCTCGGAATTTCAATCCTGGATTCGGATAGTATATCGTAAACTTATCGTAACCCGTCTGCTAAAAGTTCATTTTGAATAATTAACACAACAAAAATCGTGTAATATTTCCGAGTGTTTGAGAAGATTAAAATGAATAATGATATAGAACCGTCAAAGAGAAGGTTAACAACTCAGTTTTTTTATATTATGATTGACTATTTAAAAGAAGAATGATTATGAATTGAAATTGAGATGCATGCTTAATTGATTGTAATGTAATAATGAGTAATTGAGTAGTGGAATAATATTATATGATGATGAAGTTTTAATTTGTGATATTGTGGAACAGCAAGACGTATCACCGAGGACATCAGGAAGATTATCACACAGTAGTGGTCCTCTTAATGGCTCCTTGACCGATAGTCCTCCCGTCTCTCCTGAAATCGACGATTTTAAGGTCCGTTTTTATCCGTCTCTTTTCGCATTTACAAATTATAAAAAACGACTGTCTCATATTGGATTATTACCAAGTTAACGTGTTTTTATGTGTTTTTCTGTTCAAAATGAGCGCACTATATGATGAATAAGTTAGTTGTCTTACGAAATTTGTTTTACGAATTGACGAATTATTTGATTGAACAAACCTAAGATATCTAGTTAAGTAAATTTTGTCCTTGTTAGATTGATTGGTAATAATGGGGACAAAGGAAATATGGAATAGTTATTATTTGCGTATACTTTAGCTATTTACTGAATTTTAAAATTGTGCTTGTAGAGCAATTGATCAAAATCACCTTTTATATTCTTACACACTAAGTACAAGTACCAACATAGTATAAATCCCAACCCAAATTCTTATTTCAGACGGAGGTATCCGTCTTAAGCTTAAGACGGATAACATATTCTCTCACAAAATACCCATTAAGGGTGAGTGGAGAGCACATGGGGGGAGCCCACCTTGTCCCCTCTACCCATTTCCTCTCACAAAATACCCGTTGTAAGATCCGACCCGTTTTAAGCAAGACCTACTGAAATCCCAAAGGTGTCTTAGGTTTGATTCTTTTGTGTGAAGTACTTTATTTCCGGTGAGTAACACAAATGATCAATCTTTTGTGTGTAAGAATATTATGTTACTCCGCAGCATTTCTTGTGTTCAACCGTACTATTCCCATGCATTTTTTTTTGCGAGATGTGTCCATTTTTTGGTAAATCCTGACCACTTTGAAAAAATGTAGTCCCTCCGTCCCATTCATTTGTTGGCCTTTTATATTCTTTGTGAGGAGTATTTTAATCAAAGGCCAACAAATGATTGAGACGGAGAGAGTAATAAATAGTGGTCATTTAGCAAAAATGATCAATATTTACTATAAAGTGGTTACATTATTCTCGCCGCATGTGCGAGTATACGTCTATACGACGGTTGTATAGTAGCATTTGCAATTAATTCGTAGTTTATAGTAATAATAAGGATAATTATTGTTACTATTATTAATGCTTATGTTTAGTCATATTTTAATTTTGTTTTTATATAGAGGCAAAAGTCAGAAATATTGTCTGATGGTCTCTTTGGTGACAAGCACGAAAACTGACGAATTTAGTACAGGACGATTTCTTAAGATATTGGCCATTTCTCTCTCCAACTTTCATCTCTTTCTTGTCCTTTAAATAATTTACTTGTTTTTTATAATTTTTTATTACTTTATCAGAAAAAAGTGAAAGGAGAGTGCGTATTGCACTCTCACCTAAGTAAAAAACCCAATGATTCCTTGCTTTCAGTCTTTGGTGTTGCCCCAAAACCTTCTATTTTTGTGTTTTTTCAATAATTTATTTCCATTTCTTTGAATATTTTCTACTCTTCTTTTATGTTTCACTTGTATGGCAAACTCTATTTACAAGAAAAACTTGTGATATGGGTATTTATGTATACATGAGTGTGGAAAGTTTGTACTATTGAAGTATTGATTAATGGAAAGGTATCTTTGCAAATGGGTGTCAATTTTCATGCATGAAAACTATTGCTATTGTGCTAGTACTTGTGGCCATTGGGTACATGAAATCGATGTGACTAGTGGTGGAATCGGGAGTCGATGTTAAGATGTTATATATAGATTATAGATTTTCGAGATTAAATAATAATAGAATCGATCAACTTATTAAAAAAAAGTTAACTAAAAAACATATTTCAATTTAGATTAGAAGATGGGACTAATGGTGGAGTCGGGATTCGAAGTTCAGATTTCTATATATAAATCAAGGATCTTAGAGAGACTAATCCCCCTTATACTAAAAGATTAAGAGCTTACTAAAACTTTTTCGCGTAAATGATTTGTTCTATAAATAGATTTCCTTATATCATATCTACAATTAGGTCTACTATTCTAAATAACTATATTCTTTTTAAAAATGGTATGATATTTTTTCAATTTTTACGGGGATATTCTTCTGATTTTGTTACATAAATTTAATTGTCGTATTATGTGATTAAAATATTTTACAGTTATTATTTTGTTATCCAAATATGGTATCACGAACACTTTTTAAGCAAACGCTTTCCAAATAATTCTATCATTCTGTTTTTCGATATGAAAATATGTACTGCAAGTTAATAGTATTGATAGATAATTTGACTTCTACAACAAAAAAACTTACAAATTATATATATTTTTTTCGTACATTTAAACTTAATATCTATCTCGCTCCATATATAGTATCTGAACATTTAAAATTTGGTAATTTTTTAAAAAAAAATTATTTAGCGTATATAAAATATAGTTATTACAACACTTATCTTATGTGATTGTATTACCAATGTCACTTTTTCATATTTATATTATGCTTTTAGTGTATATAATGGTACAACAACAATATTTTTTTTTCAAGTAAAATTAACAATGTTTCGGTAAAACCGACAATCTTATTAGAAGTTAAAATGTTCAATCTTCTCTTTTCTACCTCTTAACAAAACATTAATAATAGTAAATTATATAAATAATTTTCAATTGGAGTTATACGAGTGATGTAATTGTTAAATTCTGAAATTTTAATTTAAAAAACCGCGCATTTGTGCGGGATCTATACTAGTTTGAAGTATTTGACAAAAGAAGGTCTTCTTTTAATGGCGATGGGGTGTTTAGCTCGTCATTTGTCATTTGCTATTGACCCGCGTTTGGTAAACAATATATTAGATGAGATTAGTAGATTCCGGCCTAATTAGTGGATTGACCAATCACCCTACTATTTCCTTTTGGTAAATGGCATATTATCATATAATATTGGTCGGAATCTTGCAGCATATTGTATTAGCATATTCAATTTATACTTTAAACCATTCTAATTATCAAACACGAATTTACTTTAATAGTCCAACTTACTACTAAAATCTGCTAACTATATTCTGCTAATATTATCCGCTATTTGCTGCTACAGTTTGGTTTGGGTCTATGTATGTCTGTACGGTTTTTTAATAATAATGCAATATATTTAACAAAGAAAAAGAAATGTTAAGTTGAGAATTGAGATGAGAGGGATCGCCTTTGTCAGTCATCTGTCATTGGACCCGTGTGCATTGATCTCTTAAAAATGTGTATTGTGCCGTGGTATTGTGTCTGCCCTTATAGGTCCTTAATTATGAAGTACGAGTAATATTTAGATAAAGGGAAAAATGGACACTGGAGAAATTAAAATGGTCCATGAAATAATTCACTGTAATAATACGTGTTATTTTAGAGGGGTATGAGTTGATTGAAGTGTGGAAATTGAAAGGAAAAAATGTTACGTTTTGCTGTACAGAATTGAAAGAATGTTGTGACCACTTAACACTATAGTTTGCCTCGAGATAAGGATTACTGAGATTACACAACCAACTTTGACATCCATTTATTACGTACCATTGAATTGAGTTTGCGTGATGTTAACATATACTCAGTATACTCTATATCTCTGGCTTTCAGGAATTCAGTGCGTACCTTGTTTAAGTATAACCTATTTCTTGTTAATTTCAGTCAGTTTGCATTTATATACCTTCATTATTACTACCATCCAATGCACATATCTTCAATAGTACTTTTTTTTTATATTTGATTGGGAGTTGTGTTTGTGGTAAGCTCGATGTCGTAACCTTATTTTCCGATTCTTCTAGATTCTAACACGGTACTGTATATTTGTATGGTATGGAATATCTTTTGTAAAACAGCCGTCTTGCTTGTGACCTCTCACGAGTCACAACCCTGTCCCACTTGCCCCTTTGTCTCAAATAAGAATTTGTGTTTGTTAAAAAGAACAACCCGTGATTCCGTGAACGCACATCCAAGGGGTTGAGTTGAGGGCTCCGATTCTATGTCACATGCAAAAACTGCACCGTTGGTGATTTCGCGTATTTAATTAGTGGATGTTAAAGTTAAGCCTTTGAATAGCGTGGCAGCATTAGGCTGACAGGGTAATTTTGGAATTTCGCTTATTTATAAAATTGTCTCAATATTATGTCTTGGAGAATTACAGGTTACGGTCATTGATTTTTTTTGCTGAAATGCAGTACTGTCGCTTCAGCAATCAAAACAACACGCAGTACAGATCAAGTAATCAAGGTGCTCTCAACACTGGTGTGGGCATGGTTCCTGCGGCTGGTGGAAAAACAGTAGGGAGGTGGCTCAAGGACAGAAAGGAGAAAAAGAAAGAAGAGACCAGGGCCCACAATGCCCAGGTTCATGCTGCTGTCTCGGTAGCCGGGGTTGCAGCAGCAATCGCCGCCATCGCTGCTGCCACTGCTGCCTCATCTGGTTCTGGGAAAGACCCAGAAGCGGCAAGGACTGATATGGTGGTCGCGTCTGCTGCTACTCTTGTGGCTGCTCAGTGCGTTGAGGCAGCTGAGACTATGGGTGCAGAGAGGGAGCATTTAGCTTCTGTTGTTAGTTCAGCCGTCAATGTCCGTTCTGCTGGAGATATTATGACTTTAACTGCCGCTGCTGCGACAGGTATTTTTGCCGAATCATCAATTTAATTGATTACTTCCTCGTCACTTTGAGCAGTAGACTTGATATTGATATACCAACATTTAGTTTGGAAGTCGTTCGTTCTTGAATTTATTATGCGGGCCATATATGTACCACTTCAAAAGTTCCGATTGATTAATTAAGCACACGCCATGCCATGTACTCTGGTTATGTCATATGCATATATGACTTGGGTTCGGAATAATTCAGCTTCAGAATTGTTTATGACTCGCTTTATACCTAAAAATATTATGGTTTATTATATTATATACAATTGGCTTATAAAGCTTGACTAAATTCTTATCCTCTTCGTCCCGTTTTCCCGGTTATGGATCGTGTTGTGTACTTGTGTACATACTTTCCTCTTATATCCCTTTTAGCAGTAGCCTTGTTATTGACATTGAGGGGATGATAATGATGAATGTAGGATCTTTGGAACCAGTTTCTTTTAAGAGATGAGCCAATTATTGATGCAAATCATTTCAATCTTGCTGAAATACCGTTCTTACTAAAAATTTATCATATCCCTTTCTCATTCTAGAACTTTATCGTCCAAATCTGATGTGTTTTGGGAAATGTTGTGCAGCGTTGCGTGGGGCAGCAACACTAAAACAAAGGGCTTTAAAGGATGTATGGAACATAGCAGCTGTGCTTCCAGCTGAGAAAGGGGTGTCTGGGAATAATGGCAGTAATGCTTCTAGTTGCAGCCACAGTGGCGAGCTTGTTCCTGACGAAAATTTTCTTGGGATCTGTACTAGAGAATTGCTTGCCGGAGGTTGTGAGCTTTTGAAGCGTACCCGAAACGGTATGCTGCATGATTATTATGATGATTTTTGAATGCTTCGAACTTTTCTTTTCATGTTTTCTGCCCTACAATATGCCGTTGCATGTTAGATTTATCCTACTGTTATCTGATGCAGGTGACCTTCACTGGAAGATTGTCTCTGTTTATATCAATGGGCTGAACCAGGTAAGCTTATTAACGGGATTTTCTTTACGATGCTCGTGTTGTTCAAATTATACCGTAACTCTAAACTCAACGAATATATCAGTTATACTAATGTACCATATAGAAAAGCACATGGTACAATATAGAAGTTCCTTTACTCTTTATTCTCGACGGATTACTCTTTAAAACAGGAATCTTAGTTATTTTATGAATAAGTATTTTGAAACAAATATATGGTAACTTGATTCCTTAAAAAGATGATTAGTTGATGATTTCCGATATTGATTAGTCGATGATTTCGGATTCAATCTAATGCCAAGGCAAAGCTTGAGGAATATCTTTTGTTACTCAGAAAAGCAAACAAAGTTTAAAGTAAAAGTAAAGCAGTTGATCAAAGTTAGTCAGTCATCATTGTGATCTCCATTTGTTTTAACTGCCCTTTTTTATTGTTCATTCATTGCAGGTTATATTAAAGATGAAGAGTAGGCACGTTGCTGGGACCATCACTAAGAAAAAAAAGAGTAAGTTTTCCTTTGCTTTAATCTATATTTCATCCCTTTCATAGGGATTTGAGAAAGGAAAATGTTGATGATCTAAGAAAGATCAAAAGGAATCGTCTTTATTTTAATTTAAATTTAAAATCGGTCCGTTTGTTTATTTTTGATTTACTTTCCGTAGATGTGGTGATTGAAGTCATCAAAGATATGCCGGCTTGGGCTGGCCGTCATTTACTCGAGGGTGGCGACAGTCGAAAGTACTTCGGACTAAAGACCATTTGTCGCGGTGTTGTGGAATTCGAGTGTCGTAACCAGAAAGAATACGAAGTTTGGATTGAAGGAGTGTCGAGGCTTCTAGCTTTATCGGCCGAAAGGAACAACCGGAACCGGATCTAGATGATGCCTACCTAGTGTGTAGTATTTTGTGATAAATGTGATCTGTGGAACTTATGGTTATATGAATGTTTTTTGCAAGGAAATTTGGTATAGTCAAATTTTTAGGGTTTAGGGTCATTTGTAGTTGGCAGTCTTGGCACTAACAAAATGTTTTGAATTTGGGTGGGGCTTATTTAGGGGTGTTTTCTATCCTATGTATGTATAAAGTAGCAACTAAACAAAGAAAAGTTTATGCAATGAGCTCTTCTTTCATCTTTAGTGTGACGGCCATGTTGCCCACATAACAGTATAATAGCACTATGCTTCAAAATTTCTTCCTCGATAATATAATCTAATGGGTGAATCCAACCATGAACTCGAAAATCTCGAGATAAACTCTAAAATCAATGGAGGACTTTAGTTATGTTGGGAGGAGTTCTGGTTCCGGGATGGACCCCCTTTATTCAATCATTGAACCTGAAATATTCACACACGAACTTAATAGTTTAAACCTCGGTCTTGGCTGCCTTTACCGTTCTTTTCAGGATCCGTCACTATCGAAAAACCCCCATAATACGTGAATCAATTGTGACTTGAGAGATCTTTCCGCATTAAATGCCATTGATGATACTCAGTTAACATTTTGAAAATTAGACACTTTAAAAAAACGTCGTCATGAACATGTAAATTTCAATGTAACGTGTAAACATGATTCTGTTACAAATCCCTTATAATGTGAGATCGTCCTAAATGTTAAATAACATAGACAACATTTACCATAGTTTTTGAAAATGGTTTTCTAGGGACTTGATTTCTAAAAATTTCCATCCAAATTTAAATCTATAATCTAAAGTAAAAAGTAGGAATAAAGTCATAAAATGATGCAATGAGTTCATATTTGATCTTCTTTACTGCAGAACAGAGTTTAAACACTTATAAACTTTATTTAAAAGGATCTCATCAATCAAACTGTAAAATATGTGAAGGATCAAAAGTTTAAGGTAAGACATATACTATTACTAACATGTGATTCAGGATACAAAGTAGTCTTCTAGTGATAAGGTATATATATAGAGGATGCAAAAGGAGGATCTTGGACTTGGTAGTCAATAAAGAGTTAAAGAACAGACAAAACCCTAAATATATTCTTCCTTGATCTTTATTTTATGCTAGTGTGGGCCCATATTAGTTTACTACTTTATATGGTTAAGAAATAAATAAATGAATAATCATGATTTCAACTGTAATCTTCCACTTAAATGCCACTATTTATGACTTAGTATCCCTAAAAAAGAACAAAAACTAAACTTATTAAATTTGATTTGATATTAATTGGGTAAAGACAATCTTCTATAATTGTTATTATCATTAATTAATCATGTCATTATGTAATTACTAATTAGATAACTTTAAAACCAAAAAAAAAAGGTTAATTCAAAAAAAGAAAAGATAATAACTTTAAAAAGGATGCACAATAATGTTGGGTAACCAAAATCAAAACAGTAGGTCTTGCTTAAGACGAGTCGGATTTTGTAACGGGTATTTTGTGAGATGAAATGGGTAGAGGGGACAAGGTGGGCTCCCCCCATGTGCTCTCCACTCACCCTTGATGGGTATTTTGTGAGAGAATATGGTATCCGTCTTAAGCTTAAGACGGATACCTCGGTCTGAAATAAGAATTTGTGAAATCAAAAATACTTATCAAGTCTCCAAACTCCAGGTTTTACCCAAATTTATTGTAAAACGAGCGAGTTCTTTTAATAACTACTTTTACCCACAAATATGTCATGTATCGATCTGTTTTACATGAGATTAACTAAAATAAAATAAATCTATTAAATATTGCGTAAATAATTTCATCAATTTCCCAAATGAACAATAAAGAACCCGCTGCGCTAGTTAGATCTTTTTTCTTTACTTAGATGAATTTAACACACGATCTATATTCTATATCGATGCTACTTCCTAGTATAGTAGAAGTAGTATGTAACCCTTCTAACAAGTCGAAAAACATTTAATAAATTCTATAGAGTTATCAACTTAGTCTATACATACAACTCTCTCTTTAATAATTAGGACTTTTTTTACAAGACAAATTAAACTTATTTATTACAGTCGTAATTATAAGTGAAAATGCATGAAATTAAGTGTAAAATGTAATTAATGAATAAAAATAAAAGTAGACTAATTAATTATCAGCTCCTTCAAGTATAGCAAGTAATGCAAGGAAAAGGTTGATGATGTCCAAATAAAGTGAGACTGCAGCAGGAATGTACTCATCGTAACTGTAACGCTTGATCAAGTTATCTGTGTCGTATATTATGTACCCTGAAAATAATATTGCTGCTATGCATCCGTATATCATCAACGACACTTTTCCGAGTGGAATGAAGATCTGGTCACGAAAAATATAAGTTTATCGTGAAATCGTCTTAGGTCTCATATAAGAATTAATGTACAGTTCTTCTAAGTCATTATATCTTCCATCATTTGGACTTCAAACAAATTAAGACGGAAACAAATGATTTCTTAAGAGACGTACAGTTCTTGTTAGAATGTTTAAACGATGTTTAATAACGTTGCATGCACTGTTGTTGTTGTTGTTGTAAAGGTGTTTAAAGGATGTTTTTGTAACATTGCATGCACAATTCTTTTTTTTTTTTTTGGCAACGGTAAAACAAAGTCATATACAGATGGCATTTGACTCATTTGGTCAAATGCACTTATTTTAATTAAAAATGTACACAATCGCAACATAGTAAGTACATCGGTAAGCAAATTCTCATTTGTGAAAAGGCGTTTAACTGATTGATTTTCATTTTTAGATTCAATTAATTATTTTAGGCAAATTCTCATTTGTGACAGATACTTTTAATCTCAAGTTGGAAGTGGAAGAAAGGGTTATGAAAGGTCACAATCAAGAGTTTTTGATTGATTTACTTCGTAAGTACTTGGCTCATCTATCAATAACTCGAAAAGATTTTTGTGATGTTTTGTGAGAGCGAGTGCGAGATTGTGATATTGTGTCACCATAATATTACTAAATATTATTAATTATAAAATGAGGACATTTTAGAAGATGTTGAAATTACTATTTAACCAAACTTTTTATCAAATCTTGCCAATTTAATCTATCCGGGTACCTTTATAAATCAAAGATAACGTTGTTATGAGACCGTCTTGGTGAATAATATGAATATATATACTCCCTCCTAGACACTCATTTCTTCCCCTTTCCTTTTTACACAAAAATTAAGGAAATAAATTTAGACCACACAAAACACACTACCCCACATACAAATGAATTTAGACCACACAAAACACACAACCCCACATTCAAAAAGGGAAGAGGGAAGAAAACCCGACTTACCCAATAGGGAAAGAGGGAAGAAATAACCGATTAGGAGGGAGTATATATTAGAGTATATAATGGGATAGTATGTGATACATACCTGGATCAACATAAAAACGATCAAGACCATGAAGCCAGCAAAGAGAAAAGGGCCAAGGAAGCTGAAGTCTTGTCCTCTTTTTGCAGCCCAAAATGTATAACATGTCAGACTTACTACAACTACGCATGTCAATATTAATGCCTCCAACACTATTTTCCCTGTCAATAATTTAGAAAACGAAACAAGGTCAAATATAAATAGTGGTCATGATTTGAATTTAGGGGACGCAAACGACTAATTATATAAGATATACTTGAAAAAAAATCAAAAAACTTTACAAATTCCGTCAGTCGTCCCTGCTAGCCCTCTATCTCCACAACTGAATATGTTGAGTAATAAATACTTCGTCTATCCCAATTTTTAAATGCATATCCTATCAAAACTTATTACTCTACTCCGTCTTATTTGTTTGTTTAGTTTTGTTTTATTGTTTGTGAGAAATATTTTAATCAATCTTAAACAAATAATTAAGACGGTGGAAAATTATTATTACCTCTGCCTCGGTCATTTGTTATCTATTCCTTTGTCATAAATACCAAGAAAATGAAAAAAAAAAATGAGAAAAATCTTGATAAAATAAAGAGTTCTCTCACATGCCATTTGCCCACATCACTTATCCTATTTGTCCACTTGTGTAAAATATAGCAAAAGTAGAAACAAATATCGATTGAGTAATACCCTTCAAATGGAAATAGATAACAAATGACGAGGAGCCGAGAGTATATGTTACGAGTATTTGAAATCAGGAATTAAATTGGAAGAGACCTTTAAATTTTAGTTCACTCTAAGTAATACTCTAACTACCAACAATTTCCTTACAAGTATAAAAAAAACAGAAACTTGCATTTTTGAATTGCTTAGAAAACAAATAAACCATTCATCATCTAACTTCATTGTTGTTTAACAATGACATTACAGTAAGAAGTAAAATTTCAAAAAACATTTATGATTTACAGTGTGTATATACTTAGCAGTAAAGTTACTCTCTATAACTGTAAAACGTTACGTTTACGCCTGTCAAAAAAAAAAAGACATTAAAGTAATAAGAAGTAAAATTTCAAGAAACATTTATGATTTACAGTGTGTATATATACTTAGCAGTAAAGTTACTCAAAAACAATGTAAGTCATCATCAACGATTCAACAACAATTACTGAAGAAGTATGATGGCTTACCTTTGACAAAAGCGCAGCTCATACCAACACCAAATGCAAGCGCAACCGTGAATAAACCGAGAAGGATGAAGTTAATCGGGTGTCGCTTCATACACGCGTACAACGGACACATTACTGTACGAACAAACAAACAAACAAACAAACAATAGCGGAAATCAGTTAATTGTACAAAATGAAGAAGCTCATTATTATCTCAATGAATTGTTTTAACGTCTTAAAATACAAGAATTATAACAAACTAACTAAGAGTTAGACACTCCACGACGACGTCTGAGGAACAGATGTAAGTTGGCTTCTCGGGGTTGGAATTTTCGTTTTTATTAAAACAATTTGTTAGGGAATTGAATACCATGATTCTATATCTGATTCTTCTATACCCATGAGTACTTAAATCAACTGGTAAGAAATTGTTGTAACTTAACCAGATGTACGGTCCTGGAACGCAATAGTATTAAAACTCGTGAGGGAGAGCTTTTACGCCCTAATAAGGGCGGATTTGTATGCTCTCGTGTGACCCGAAAAAATCAGCTACATGTACCATTTAGTTCCCATATCTAATGATATTAGTGCCGAGGTAAGTGCAGGAGATTTTTAGGGTGCAATCCCAAACCAAAATTAATGCGTTCGCCCCTTCGAATTGAACACCCTACTGATCCTATCAGACTCAAATCCGAACTAAACCGAATGGTATATACAAAATATGCGATTCTATTCCCTTACAACAAAATTATTAGGCACGTATTATGTATATAAACCTAAGAAATCGAAAAAGATAGGAAACAAGAATTTACTTATAATTGGAGAAATAATAATAACAATGTAGATAGCTAGGCCGGCACGAGTGGACACCAAATAATGCGAAATCGGACGGACAAAGATGACGGTAGCGGCCACCGCGGCCGTAAGAAGCATTTGAATAGCAATTATCACGTAAACTTTTCTAATAAACGCCCATCTAAATTGCGGATTTTCTAACATGTTTGGATACAATTGCGTATTCCCTGCTTCGATGTCTCCGAACCCTTTCGCTCCCGCCATCCTTTCTTCCCCTACGAAAATCAAGACAATGTAATTTATTTGTCTAAATATTATTTTCCAAGAATTTTAAGCAAAGTAATAAAGATTACTATGTATTAATTTGTATGGTTATTAATATGGGAAATTTTGATTATTCTTGAAGATTTAAGATTATTATTATTATTATTATTATGATTATGATTATGGTTAATTAATAATGTGGAAGATCTTATGATTTATTATTAATTATTAAGAGGATGAAGATGAGTTGTGATTTGTGAAAGATTTTTGGATGGAAGTTTGTTGTGAAAATATGAAGAATTGGAATGCAACAAGGTTTGTTAACAGTTTTTACCAGTTTTTACGTCATAAGAAGTTGCTATTATGAGATGATGTTTGGTACGTCTAAGTTATAGACAATTGTGTCATAAGAACTAGCCCAAAATAAAAATGGACCTAAATAGAAGTTAGCATGATCTTTTAAAGTACATGAAAGTTGCACAAAATATTATAAGCCCAATTTCATATGTTACCCTAAGGTTTACCCCTTCGAAATTACAAAGTAAACACAATCTCGCCTTGTAAGACGGTCCATTTTTATAAGAAACTATTTATTTAATGCTTATAAATGAATTGTCAATTTACAAAATGGAACTGTCTTACCCTATAAGATCGTATAACTAGAGTTGCAAGTGGGTACGCGGGTCGTTGGGCTGGCACACCCAGGCACGACCCTTAAACCATTTTAGCACACGACACGAGATTGACACGGTCCATCACGATATGGCATGCCATGGGCCGTGGATTGTCTGAGTTGAAGTTTGAGAAAGGCTAGACACGATCACGACCCACTTGGACGCATGTCTGGGTACAGTTAAAATACAAAGAGACAAGGCTAAAATATAGGAATTGCACGGTACGACATACCATGGGATATGCGTCGTGCCTGGGTCGCTATCTCCAATTCACCGACACGGCACGAAGCCCATCTTCATGTGTGAATCGTGACATTTTCTTCTCCTAACACGCCGGACTGGTACAAGACACAACTGAGACTACCCACTTCCACTTCCATCTTTATGTTTAATTCAATAACTAATCTTACAACTGAATACTCATCTGGCTAAAACCCGAAAAACATGGCCCATGGGTCGTGCCTAGGTTGCTATCTCCATTTACCGACACAGCATGAATCCCATCTTCCTGTGTCTGAGTCGTGACCTTTTCTTCTCCTAGCATGGCGGGCCGGTAGTCCTGGTACAATATACAACCGGCACAACCCACTTCCATCATTACGTCATACAGAGTAATAATAACTAATGTTACAACTAAATACTCGTCTGGTTAAAACCCGAAAATAGTCAAAATAATCATAAACCCAAACCCGTATTTACGAGATCAGAAGACGATGACGATTTATATTCGATATTATTCCACAACACAAATTCGAGTCAAATCCCCCTCACAAAGAGCAAGTGGGGGGCAAGTAGGGTGCAAATGTAGCCCCTCACTTGTCTTGTCACTTACTCTTTGTGAAGAGAATTTGACCTGTCGCAAACTTACAACAGATTACCCCGTCAAAACCAAGACTTATCGATTCCACAAAGCTATAAGAAAACAGAAGAGTAGATGGTAATAGGGTCCACAATAGGAGACAGTAAAAGAGTCCCATACTCCACACATGTACGTAAACACACGGGCGATGTGCTGTCACTCTGCCATCTATTTTCTCTCTCCTCTCTACCTCACTTACCCTTCTTCTTTACCCTTTATTACAGCTTTTGCCACTTTCCCTTTTTATTCCTCATTTACCCTGACTAGCCTCCTTTTTCTCTTCGCTTTTTTACTATTTTTACCACCCTATCTTTCAAATTATTGGTTCTTCTAGTTGTAGTAATTTTGAGGAGGAAAATGTACAGATTCACTTGTTAAAGTAGGTAAATTTCAGTAGACCTACTGTGTGCATTCTGGTAGGCGTGTTATTTGGTATTTTGGTCTCTCATTAGTCATTTATATTAAAATAGTAACAATTGGTCTATTTTAAGATCAGTAGGTCTTACTTGTGACGGGTCGGATCTTGCGACGGGTATTTTGTGAGAGGAAATGGGTACAGGGGACAAGGTGGGCACCCCCCATGTGCTTCTCCACTCACCCTTGATGGGTATTTTGTGAGAGAATATGGTACCCGTCTTAAGCTTAAGACGGATACCCCCGTCTTAAATGAGAATTTGTGTTTTAAGATGGGTATATATTCGTCTTAAGAATAAAACGGATCAAATAGTAAGTCACTTAACTAGATAGGATAAATAATTTCCTAGTATCTAGCAACTTTGTTTTTGTCTTACTCTTGGTATTTGAGCCGTTTTCAGTTTGTGACGGAGAGTATCTGTTTCAATGAGAATTTGTGTAATAGTAGGGGTTGTTAATTTCAACAACTGGTATCTTTAGACAGATATATACGTCTTAAGAATAAAACGGGTCTTGAGGGAAAATCTATAGTGTGAAGTCATCTTACGTTCTATAAATCTGTGTTTTATAATTGTTATACTTATGTAATCTGGAAAAAGATGTTGTATAATTTAAAACCTGTAAATTTATAAACTTAGAACGACATCAAAACGACCGTGGAATATTTCGCTGCTGAAAAAATAATATGAAAGAATCACCGATCAGCTTAACATCTACTGTAACAACCCGAAAAGTACCCAAATTTTTCTAGTAAAAATATTTACTAACACTTTTCAGCGGACTTAAGTTTTTAAAATAGCATTTATTGTTTCGAGTCGTATTTTGAAATTCCGCGTTCGTATTTGGAATTTCTGGGAGATTTCATGAAAAGACCGTTTTTAGTCATCTTTGACTTTTCTTGACTTTTAAGTCGTCTTTGACTTTTTCTTGACTTTTCAAAGTCGTCATTGACTTTTCTTGACTTTTAAGTTGTCATAAACTTTTCTTGACTTTTTAGTCATCTTTGACTTTTCTCGACTTTTAAGTCGACTTTGACTTTTCCCGACTCGCCTTATAAGTTTGAAGACCGAAATTTTATTTAAAAAAATAATATTTTTGATTTATTTTTATTTAGATTTATTAGAATTTATGATAATTTAATAAAATTATTTTGAATTTATTCGGAATTTATAATAAGATTTTACGGTTTAAACCCGGGAATCATTTAACTATTCCCGACTCATCGTAAATCCCGAAACAAATCCGAAACTCGACTTTGGCATGAGTCACGCGCCCATGTCATCGTTTTCCACTCACAATTAGATATTTTAATTGTTTTGATTAAACTAATAATAATATCTAGATATTTATCAACTTTATCGATCAGTTAACGAAAATTACGCAAATCGTTTACAAAACTGACCCGATAATCACAAAGCCACACGGCTCTCCTACCCTCTAATAGGGCTTGATATTTTCATTACTTTTGATTACAATATCATAATATCTAGATATTTGGTGTAATTAACTTAATCGCTAATTATATTTAATCGATTACCTTAAAATAATTAATAAACCTGAGTCAATTACGTAACAATAATTTCAAAACCCGACATCCATTTTTGCCTATAATTACACGGCTCCCTCCACTCCACTACTCACTAACAACTTTTCATTTTTCAACAAATCAAATTAAGATCAAATTATCACTTTCTTTAATCGTTCTTGAGTGTTCTTGAGCGTTCTTCATCCGTTCTTCATCGTTCTTGAGCAAAACCTTCATAAAACCTTCATTTCTTAATTAAATACGTCCTAACTTATATTTATAGGATCTCCTCTTCGCTCCTCATCTTCACGTACGGTTTTATTTCAATTCCGACAAAATCGTTTTCAACACTTTAATTATGGAAAATCATATTTTTGTTCTAATAATGTTTTCCTTGTTATTTCTTATAGGGGAATATTTTGAAGACGAGTTTGGAGACTCGTATATTTTGGGTGAAGATTAGTAGGAGGGTTTCTTGGTTTATACTTCTTATTTTGGTGCTAATTGACTTGTCTAGCTAAGGTAACGATTCCGGGTTACTCGACGAATATATGTTACATAGCTTTGGTTTCTTTTATTTTTGGTTCATCTTTTGTATTGGTTCATGTTATTATGATTTAAGGATTTTTAGTTAGTAACATGTTAAGTAGTGGTTATTATTGTGTTTTATGAATTTATAACATGTTGGTTGTTCTTGATGAATTTGGATGATTTTTCATAATAATGATTTTTGTATGATTGATGGTTAAATTGGTTGTTAAAATGGGTGTTTGTTAATTAAAAACATGTTAGAATTTATTGGGAATTGTTGTTGTTGGAACCGGTTTAGGGGGGGGCTGTTTAGGGGCTGAGAACCGGACCCAAACCAGGCTGGTTCAGGCCGGTTCAGGCCCGGTCCAGGCCGGTCTGGGTTGGTTCTTGGTGGGTCCGGGTTTTGGTCTTTGGGTTGTGTCGATGTTTGATTGTTTGGTTGTTGTTTTGACGGGTTTTAATTATGTTAAAGCATGCGGGGAAATATTAAGGAACGATTTTAGTAAAAGTTAGAAAATCTGCCAAAACAGCCCAAACAGGCCCGTGGGCCCATTCAGGCCCATGTTGGGTTCGGCCCAAAAGTCAGCCCGTGGGTCCCACTTTGGGACTTGTGACGGTTTTTGAGTTATCGTTATTTTATCGCGTTTTGTAATAATTAGCAAGTGAGAAATATTAATAAGTAAAATATTTAATTAAAAAGTTTTTCATAAAATTATTATTTCTCACATGTTAGAAATTATAAGACGAGATCGTAGTTTAATTTGATATCATTTAAGTCAAACGGGTTTTTAATAAGATTTAATAATTCACATGTTAGAAGTTTTGATAAAATAACATGTAATGAATATGTTGAATTTACGTTCAAGTCTATGTGATAAAGACTCTGTTTCTAGCCGGTTTGACCAAACGGGTTTGGTCAAACTAAGATCTAGTCAGCCCCGTTTTGACTGATGACCCGTCGCGGGACTCGGGTCGGGGATTTGTCTTCAAGTAAGGTTGTATTTAATTAATGAATTAGCCTTAGTAGATATGAGGCGATATGATATTTGATTATTATTTATATGCAATTAGTCACATGATAGGATGTTTTTCCCGTGACTGTTTAATTATATGGTTGGTGTCGTGTTGACTAAGTACCCATAGAGAATTATGAGTATATGGCGTCTTGACCATTCTAATTCTAAATGAGTATCTTGGACCATGACATTGATAGGCCCGTACTATCTTTAACGAGTATATAGTTCACTGCTTGATAGCTTTTGTGTCACGGCCTGGGGGCTTATCTCCAAGTCGGGGCATGGCATCCTAAGAGTTCCGCTTTGGGAAGGGAGCCAGCTTAAGTACTAGCCATCTCTGCTTAGGGGTCGCCTAGTAGAGTTTCTCATAGACGGTTATGTCATGGGACGGGGAATGGAATAGCTGTTGTCGCTAGGTCTGATCAGTCTAGGACTAGGATGTTTTCCTACCTTGTGTTATAGCCTCGAGTTACAGAAGTCTTCTATCGATGGTCCTAAGAACTTATGCCTGTTTGTAGAAGTATTGGTCTTTCATGTTTGTATTATTCTATGAGTTCTAGAAGGTGAGATGCAAGCCGGCTAGGATTGATAGAGTTTGGATTACCGATTGTTAACTGATTCACATGATTACGTGTTGATTAGGGTTTGAGTGTATCAGGGCCATGTTACATGGTAACCGCTGAGCCAGCCTACCAGCTTCCCTACCTCGTGTTATATTTTATTATCGGATTCACATGATAGCTTTCATATGATAGGTTATATGTTAGTTAATTGTTTCATAACATGAAAAGCATATCCTATATGTTAAGGTTTTGTATTTCCCATATACATTGCTTTTATGTTATTCATGTTTAATTAAACTCGACATTTCGTGGCTGGGAGAACTCGGAGTTACTCCCCACTGACTGTGGCTTCCGTGTTTATATTAATGCGGTCGAACAGGTGGTGAATGCATACTTGGGGTACATTGACGAGCTAGCGAGCGAAGTATTTACCTTGGACCTATAGTCGGTTCTTAGATTGTATATTATTATACACTCTTTTTATTTCCGTATTTATACGGGAGATATGTCTCCCGTCTTGTATATTTCTTTTGTAGAATATTATTTCCGTTTTGTAATGACCTTTTTATTTTATGACACCGTCGTTATGTTTTATTATTATCTTTTATGTATTTAAATAATTTTTTTTCTTTCCGCAAATTGAGGAACTGATGTGTCACATATGATTAGACAAAATTAATAGACATGTTATTTAAACAGTGAAAGTCCTAGACCTCTAATTAAACTCCTCTAATTAGTTCATTAAATTACATTAACTTAATGATTTAGGATCTAGTTATCATGCATGCAAATATAAAAGCATAAAAGAAAAGATAAAACGAAAACATCCTTACATTGGGAATTTTCGGTTCAATATGGGCACAATAAGAACTCCTTCTTATTGTTCTTGAGCATGAAATTGATAGATGATCCTCCATAAAACAACCTCCAAAGTAGAATGTCTCCTTCTAGTTGCACCCAAGATTAAACCCAAATAATCTTAACTTGATATTAACTAGATAATAAGTAAGATAAATACTACTAATATTATTGTATTACTACACTAGTAATAAGGTATGAATATTAGTTTGCATGTGAGTTTTAGAGAGATGTAGGAGGTTTTAGAAAGAAGAAGAAAATAAGCATGAAAATCAAGTGTATGAAAATGAACAACAAGTGGCCATTATATGGCACTATGGCCGACACACTCATGCCCCAAAAATGGGTGATTTTCTTCTTATTTTATTCACATGGATAATGGTAGTGTATGAGATTGTATATTGATCATGATCATGTGTCATACATGTCATAACATAAGGTGGAGTGTTGATTTGGTAGAGAATAAACATGATTTTTTTTCTACTAGCTAAAACCGGTCCACATGTGTCTTATATGGACCATTTTGATTTTTGATATTTGTCCCACAAATACTTATTAATCATATGCTTAATTATCTTGCATAATTAAGTGTTAATTTGATCATATAACAATTATATGACTCAAATTAATAAACAATATGTACTTAACTTTTAAGTGATATTTAACCATTATATCAATATATAAGGGGTCCCACAATGCCCAGTTGATTTATTTTTCAACTCCTTGTAAATATACTAATTACCTCTACCTCAAAATATATGCATAACCTCAACTAATTTAATGAATTAACGATTAATCATTAAATTAAATCTTATTTAATCGTATTAAAATAAGACGTAAAATTTATTCAGTCAGCTATCGTATAATTGGCTAATAAACTTAAGTGGAATGAGTTCGTAACTCAATTTCCAATAAATAACTCTCGTAACTAAACGTACATATCAAATATATGTAATGCTCTATTTAAACTGTATCGTATACAAATAATTAGTATTCTATTTGGGTCTCATCTTATAGGTGTGACCTAAAGAGACCAGTTGATTACCCACTCTGTCTTACCAAGAAATAATCGTATTTTTATTGAAAGACAGAATCACGAGTCACAAACGCGTTGTTCTCGTGGTCAATGTAGGATTATTGATGCAGCAGGAGCTCACCCAAGGGGCCTTGATGATCAAGCCACAAACAAGGCAAACCTGACCCCAAGGACCCCTCAGATGGAAGCTCGAGTTACAAGGTCCAAACAACAAGCTATGACAAGCCAAGATCAAGCCAGGACAAGCCACACCAATGAGGAAGATAGTCCAGGGCTCATCAACCCATGCCAAGCCCCAACACAACTCACATTACGCACACAAGACAGAAACAAAGCCATTCAGGCCCAGGCAGACCAATCAACAAACCCTGCAGCTAGGAGGTACACCAGGGCATCCCAACCACCCCCACCTTGGCCTACCATCAAGTCAACCCTCTAAGCTACAAGTTTGCCCAGGACAAACCCTTTTGAAGTCTAGCAAAAACTCATGAAACAGACACCTCAAGCTAGAGTCCAGTGAGCAGCATAGCAGAGGCAGTACATGTTCAGATGAGGTTTCCTTTTGCCTAAGTCAACTTGTCTTCATCCAAGGCAGGTTTATCTAAGTTCTAATAAGAGTAGAGAGTCCCAAGAAGGAGCAAAACACCCAGGCAAAGCAACAAGACAACAAGAACAACAAATTTCCATTTCAGGAAAAACTCCAAAACTGCTTTATTTGCTTTTTGATTCAGTCTGTTTTTGTGTTTTGTGTCTGAACTTTATAGTTCTTGAGCTCGTCCTATTGTAAGGCTCTTAATTAGTGTCAGTAGTAGTAGTTTGAACCCTAAGTTGGCCCTTGGATGATCTGTACATCCAATGGCTCACAAGATATCAACCTCTCCATATAAGGAGGTCTTGTATGTTTGTTTCAGTAGACTTTTATGAATGAATTAACTTTGAGAAATCCCTCAAATCTATCAAACTTGTGCTAAGAGCTGTAGTTTGAAACAAGCCTGATACATCTTCAAGGTGTTTGATCAGTGCCTTGTCTTGTGAGTCAAGTTATATCTGTGCCTTGCTGTGGTTAACTTGCTTGTTGTTGAGTCTAGTCTAGGGTGTTTGTGCTTTGCTGTAACACTTGAAAACGATCTCTAAAACCAGTCTTTGAGTCCTTTCTCTTGTGCCTTGCTGCAGAGGAGTGTCTCTAAGTCATATCCCTTGAGTTTTCAACTAAACAATTCACCCTCTCTAAAACAACATCCATTTGTTACTTGACATTGTTCTCAGTTTGAGTCAAGCTAATCAAGTTTCCTTAAAACTTGTAAGTCTTAGTAGTTTACACTCCAAATTGGTTATCAGAGCTTTGGTTGAGAGTCTTAGTGAGTTCATTTTCCCTAACTACATTTTAAAACACAAAAATAGCCCAATGAGTGAAGAGAGACTGGCAGGAGTAGAAGCAAGGATGGAGGATCTGGCTGGGATTGTAACCACCCTAACCAGAACCCTGGACCAGGTAATAGGCAACCATTTGCTTGCTGGAGGAAGAGGCAGAGGACGTGGAAGAGGCCAAGGAGGAGGCAGAGGAAGGCCACCTGATGATGAAGAGTATCCAGACTCAGATGACTCAACTAGAAGCAGAGCTTCCATCCACAGGCACATAGACAAGCATCTTAAGGTAGATATCCCTGAGTTTTCTGGTAGTCTTAATCCTGATGATGTGTTAGAATGGCTAAGAGAAGTAGAAAGGATCTTTGAGTACAAAGGATATAATGATTCTAAGTCTTTTAAAGTAGCCATCCTTAAACTGAAAGTGTGACAACCCTCGCGAATGCGGAAATATAAAACATACAAGCATGTGAATTATATAGCGGAAATATGAAGTTTTAAAAACTTGTATACATGCAAGATAGGAAATACGAGGAGTGTCAAAACATTACAAACTAAGTGCGGAATATAACAAAGAGACGGAGTCTCTCAAAATGTTAACAAAGAACAAGTGTTTAGCAAACTAGCTAAAATCGTCTAGAGGTGAAACTTCCAGGGACAACTCCCGCTAGCTCACACCCGAACCCAATATATCAAGCAAAAAGCCAACCATGCAAGCAACTTGTTCATTCATGAAAAACATGAACGCCACAGTCAGTGGGGAGTAACTCCGGGTTCTCCCAGCCATATCACATTAAACGTACATAGAAGGAAATACAAAAGTAGAGCATGCATACATATAGATATACATGTGAGAAACGATAAGAATAGATAGGCAATTCGATAAATAATGATAAGAGCATAAGAGGCACAAGTCCGAATCCAT
The DNA here is from genome assembly GCA_022085475.1 of Heliosperma pusillum. Lineage (NCBI taxonomy): Eukaryota > Viridiplantae > Streptophyta > Magnoliopsida > Caryophyllales > Caryophyllaceae > Heliosperma > Heliosperma pusillum. The sequence continues at coordinate 10,950 of JAIUZE010002832.1, read as the reverse complement.
CATGTTATACAAAGACTCGGGGAAGACACTCTTAGGCAACCGAATACGCTCACTAGGGCTTGCATCTCACCGTTAGCGGTATAAGTTTGATAAGATTGAGACTCGACAAACAAACCAAGCCTAGTCATGCGATGATCACAATAAATCCAACATATCATCATTCATTCACGAACCATTACATTGACGGTGCCCAATCATGCAATGACCATGAATAATATCATGAAATCACGCATTCAAAGACGACGACACAAAGACGACATCTCTCACGGTAAATGAAACGCACTAGCACCGTGTACATGGCAAGTATGATTAAAAGGCAACCACGGGATAAAGCATTTCCCTGAACTCATACACGTTGCTACATTTCGTATATGTAGACTAATTTCTTCCTGGTAGCACGACGATAATAATACGGGCCTAGTCTAAACCTGGCCAGATTCTCGGAATAACGTGTTCCGATTCGACATGCGATAACATTTCGCATCCAAGACTCGGGTACAAATAGACGCCGAGTACCCCAAATTCGGTAGATCAATTCACGAAAGAGGCGGAAAAGAGCTCAAGCCTCATAACAAGCGGTACGCTACATCAAATAACACCACCTCGCAAGTACACAACATTTGACGGCCGGGTCGATCAACGCAATGCGTTCAACTCCCAACAACGTCGTCGTATGCCCACTAACACATGCATTAAGCAGTAGGATACCTCCACGTTCCGACATTCCAGCCTTACGAACGTGGAGGTAGCCAAGGGAATGAGAGCACAAAGCACAAGACAAAATAGTGCTCAAACCGTAATCATTTGTAAAAACCGACTCAAAGTGGGAACATACCAAAAACCGTCACAAAACATGAGAATAGGGAATCATATAAGTTTAAATATGATAAACATGAGTCAATACATGATACATAAGCATTAGAACAAGTTTATGAAGCATAATGAATAAAAACATAGATCACCTCTCCAAAACAACGTTGTTTGGAAACCAACAAAAACAAGGGTCCACTTCAAACGGTCATAACTAGAGTTATAGAAATGCAAAATGCAGAAACTCCAAATCGAGGTGATAGCTTATCCTCTTACGGTTCCAACGATAGGTCACAAGCCCAAAACAAGCAAGTAACGAAGGAGATATGATCATTTTACGAAAAGGGGTCAGTGCAGTGAAACTGCACAAGTCACCGTGACTTCTATTTCACGCCCGTGACATGAGGTACCAGTTCACCCAAGAGCCTTCAACATACATTCAAACATTTTCCATTTTCATGATTCACTTCTAACAACTATCAACAATCAATAATCATCATCAAAAGTCATCAACTAACAACAATCATTATCAATAATACAATTCCTAAGCTTTCTAATCGTATTCTAAATACGAATTCTAATAGAAATATATAAAACACGTAAATGATATCGAGTAACCTTTCACCGTTTCCTTTTTTCGCCCTTTAAATCGATTTCTAAACCTTCCTAGTCTCCACCTACAACAATTAGATAATAAAAGATGAATATCATTCACCTTGAGAAAGACGGATAATTTAAAAAGCGAGAAAGACGGTAATTTTATTACCAATACGGATAGAGGAAGATAGGAGGGGAAGAATAAGACGAACTTACGTGAATTTGAGCGAGTAACGAAGGAGTAGCGACGAATCTAAGACGGATCAAAAATGGAGGCAAGGTTTTATGGGGTTTTCTTAGAGAAGAAGGAAAAGTTGAGTGGAGTGAATGAATTAGGTTAGGGTGAGGAAGGGAGTATATGAGGGAAAAAGTCAACGAAAGTCAAAGTCGCCTTAAGACGGGTTTTACTTGAAAACTCGCGGAAATTCCAAATACGAACTCGGAAATTCTAAATTCGACTCGGAAAATTAAATTTACGATTAAAACTAAATTTCACTGAAAAGTATCCGTAAAATATTTTTACTAGAAAAATAGGGTACATTTGCGGGTGTTACAGAAAGGGTATGCTTCCCTTTGGTATGAAACTATGAAAGGGTTAAGGGCTAGGGAAGGTAAAGAACCCATCAAGTCTTGGACTAAACTGAAAAAGAAACTACTAGACAAGTTTGTTGCTAAGAATTACACCCAGGATCTGTTTATCAAATTGTCTAAGTTGAAACAAGGAGACAAACCTGTTGAATCTTATGTGAGAGAGTTTGAACAACTCACCTTGCTGTGTGATATAAATGAGAAACCTGAGCAAAGGATTGCTAGGTACTTAGAGGGTCTAGATAAGAACATTGCTAACAAGGTTAGGATGCAACCTCTGTGGTCATTTGATGATGTTGTCAACTTATCTCTGAGAATTGAGAAGATAGGGAAGACTAAGCCTGCTACACCAAAACCTGTTAGGCCTTTTCAAACCAGACCTTATAGTGGGTTTAGAACCATGGATACCCCTAAGACAGCACCCCCACCTACTTTAGACAAGGTAAAGGGCATCATGGGTCAAAAGCCAAGCACTTCATTGACTGAGAACAGAATTAGGTGCTTCCAATGTCAAGGCTATGGACACTTCAGGAAGGATTGCCTTTCTAAGAAGACCTTAACTATAATGGAGGTTGAGGCTTGGGAGAAAGAGGGTCTAGTTGAGTATGAGAGGGATGAGCCTGAGGTTAAAGAAGTGGTGAGTGAGGAAGAAGAGTCTAGTCAGGAGGCAATATTGGCACTCCCTGACACAGGCCACAGCTTGATCCTATGGAGAGTAATGCATTCACAACATATACCATTGGAGGAGGATCAAAGGTCCCTCATTTTCAGAAGCAGATGTACCATACAAGGGAGGGTTTTTAACCTTATTATAGATGGAGGTAGTTGTACCAATGTGGCCTCTGTTACTATGGTTGATAAGCTGAAGTTGAGCACTCAAGAACACCCTCATCCCTATAAGTTGAGATGGTTGAGTAAGGGAGCAGAGGTTAAGGTGGATAAGCAATGTATGGTCCCTTTCTCCATTGGAAGTGTGTACAAGGATGAAGTATTATGTGATGTGGTTCCAATGGATGCCTGTCACTTGCTATTAGGAAGGCCATGGGGGTTTGATAAAAGCTCCATACACCAAGGAAGAAGCAACACCTATTCCTTCAAGCATGGGAGCAGGAAGGTGATATTAGTCCCCTTGCCACCACATCAGAAGAGCTATGGGAGTCCTAGTATGGCTGAAGATTTTAGTGGAGTCTTGTTTCTATCTGAGTCAGCAATGGTCAAAGAGTGTAGTGAAGAGCAACCTATATTAATGCTTCTATCAAAAGAAGTTCATAAAGAGGAGTCTAAGGTAATCCCTGCAGAAGTTAAGCCCCTCATTGATCAGTTCAAGGAAGTGTTTCCAGAGGAACTTCCTGATGGCATACCCCCTTAGAGAGGGATTGAACACCAGATAGACCTTGTGCCAGGGTCTGTACTACCTAATATACCAGCATATAGGTGTGATCCCAAGGCTACACAAGAACTGTAGAAACAAGTTGGAGAGTTGATTAGTAAAGGGTTTGTAAGGGAGTCACTAAGTCCATGTGATGTGCCTGCTTTATTGGTTCCTAAGAAGGATGGGACTTGGAGGATGTGCATAGATAGCAGGGCTATCAACAACATCACAGTCAAGTATAGGTTCCCTATACCTAGGCTTGATGACATGTTGGATGAGCTGAGTGGCTCAAGGTTCTTTTCTAAGATTGATTTGAGGCAAGGTTACCATCAATTGAGGATCAGGGAGGGAGATGAGTGGAAGACAGCCTTCAAAACAAAGCATGGCCTTTATGAGTGGCTTGTCATGCCTTTTGGCCTGTCAAATGCCCCAAGTACCTTCATGAGATTGATGACAGAAGTGCTTAGGCCTTGCCTAGGGAGATTTGTGGTGGTATACTTTGATGATATCCTCATCTACAGCCAGAGCAAGGATGATCATTTGAGGCATCTTGAGGCTGTGTTTGACATACTTAAGGAGAGTAAGCTCTTTGGAAAGCTTGAGAAATGCACCTTCATGATTGAGGAAGTCAAATTTCTAGGATATGTGGTATCTGGTAGAGGCATTTCAGTTGATCAAGATAAGATCATTGCAGTGCAGTCTTAGCCTATCCCTAAGAACATTACAGAAGTGAGAGGGTTTCATGGCCTAGCCTCTTTCTATAGGAGGTTCATTAAAGATTTTAGCACTATTGCAGCACCCCTCATTGAATGTATGAAGAGAGGAGAGTTCACTTGGACTGAGAATGCCTTGCAGGCTTTCAAACACATGAAGAAGCTCTTGTGCAGTGCACCTATCCTCAGGTTGCCAAACTTTGATTGCCTATTTGAGATGGAGTGTGATGCAAGTGGAGTGGGGATTGAAGCTGTCCTCATCCAAGAGAAGAAACTTGTAGCCTACTTTAGTGAAAAGCTAAGTGGTGCCAAGCTGAACTATTCTACATATGATAAAGAGTTCTATGCTCTTGTCAGAGCTCTAAGACATTGGAGTCATTACCTGAAACCCAAGCCTTTTGTCCTACACTCTGATCATGAGGCATTGAAGTACATAGAAGGTCAACATAAGCTCAGTCATAGGCATGCTAAGTGGGTGGAGTTCCTACAGTCATTCACCTTTTCTAGCAAATACAAAGAGGGCAAGCAAAATGTGGTGGCTGATGCATTGTCTAGGAGGTACACTCTGCTATCAACCATGGAGCAAAGGGTTCTTGGCTTTGAGTTCATGAAGGACATGTATCAGGAAGATCCAGACTTTGCAGAAGATTGGTTAGCACAGAAAGAGGGAACAAGGACCATTGATTCACCCTACACTCTGCAAAATGGATTCTTGTTCAAAGGAAACAAGCTGTGTGTTCCCAGAGGATCTTATAGGAGTCTATTGATCAAGGAGGTACATGGAAGTGGCCTTGGAGGACACTTTGGGGTTCAAGAAAACTGTGGACATACTACATGATCAATTCTACTGGCCTAAGATGATGGGAGAAGTCCAAATAGTGCTCAGAAGGTGTGGAGTTTGTCAAAAGGCCAAGAGTTCTTTTCAAGCAGGACCTTACACTCCCCTACCAGTCCCATGTAGGCCTTGGGAAGATGTAAGTATGGATTTCATAGTAGCATTACCTAGGACAGCAAGAGGGAAAGATTCTATCATGGTGGTTGTGGATAGGTTCAGTAAGATGGCACATTTCATTGCTTGCAAGAAGACTGAGGATGCTGTGAGTGTAGCAGAGCTATACCTTGATGAGGTGGTGAGGTTACATGGAGTCCCAAGGACTATTGTGTCTGATAGAGACACAAAGTTTATGAGCCATTTCTGGAGAACATTGTGGAAGCTGCTTAACACTAGGTTGTTGTTTAGTACCTCCCATCATCCTCAAACTGATGGCCAAACTGAGGTGACCAACAAGACCTTGGGAAGGATCTTGAGGTGTATAGTCAGCAAATCTCTCAAGGATTGGGACTTGAAGTTGGCTCAAGCAGAGTTCTCTTTCAATAGAGCTCCATCAGCAGCCACAGGCCACTCCCCCTTTGAAGTGGTCTATGGTACTAACCCCTTAATGCCTTTGAGTTTGTCTAATGTGTGCAGGTCAGAGATCCACTATGATGCCAAGAAGAGGGTGGAACAAATGCTAAAACTCCATGAATCAGTCAGAAAACAAATTGAGAAAGCCAATGATCTATACAAGAAGAATGCCAAGGTTCCTAAGACCAAGAAAGACTTTGCACCAGGAGACCTAGTATGGATCAACCTAAGGAAAGAAAGGTTCCCTTCCAAGAGAAAGAACAAGCTAGAGCCAAGAGCAGATGGTCCTTTTCAAGTCATAGAGAAGATAGGTCCTAATGCCTACAAAATTGATCTACCAGAAGAGTATGCAGTCCATGGGACATTCAATGTTGGAGATCTTAGTCCTTTCTTTGAAGACTCTGAGGGAGAGGAAAACACAGGCATGAGGTCAAGCCCTTTTCAACCTGGGGAGGCTGCAGCAGGAGCTCACCCAAGGGGCCTTGCTGATCAAGCCACAAACAAGGCAAACCCGACCCCAAGGACCCCTCAGATGGAAGCTCGAGTTACAAGGTCCAAACAACAAGCTATGACAAGCCAAGATCAAGCCAGGACAAGCCACACCAATGAGGAAGACAATCCAGGGCTCATCAATCCATGCCAAGCCCCAACACAACCCACATTACCCACACAAGACAGAAACAAAGCCATTCAGGCCCAGACAGACCAATCAACAAACCTTGCAGCTAGGAGGTACACCAGGGCATCCCAACCACCCCCACCATGGCCTACCATCAAGTCAACCCTCTAAGATACAAGTTTGCCCAGGACAAACCTTTTTGAAGTCTAGAAAAAACTCATGAAAGAGACACCCCAAGCTAGAGTCCAGTGAGCAGCATAGCAGAGGCAGTACATGTTCAGATGAGGTTTCCTTTTGCCTAAGTCAACTTGTCTTCATCCAAGGCAGGTTTATCTAAGTTCCAATAAGAGTAGAGAGTCCCAAGAAGGAGCAAAACACCCAGGCAAAGCAACAAGACAACAAGAACAACAGATTTCCATTTCAGGAAAAACTCCAAAACTGCTTTATTTGCTTTTTGATTCAGTCTGTTTTGTGTTTTGTGTCTGAACTTTATAGTTTTTGAGCTCGTCCTTTTGTGAGGCTCTTAATTAGTGTTAGTAGTAGTAGTTTGAACCCTAAGTTGGCCCTTGGATGATCTGTACATCCAATGGCTCACAAGATATCAACCTCTCTATATAAGGAGGTCTTGTATGATTCTTTCAGTAGACTTTGATGAATGAATTAACTTTGAGAAATCCCTCAAATCTATCAAACTTGTGCTAAGCGCTGTAGTTTGAAACAAGCCTGATACATCTTCAAGGTGTTTGATCAGTGCCTTGTCTTGTGAGTCAAGTTATATCTGTGCCTTGCTGTGGTTAACTTGCTTGCTGTGGAGTTTAGTCTAGGGTGTTTGTGCTTTGCTGTAACACTTGAAAACTGTCTCTAAAACAAGTCTTTGAGTCCTTTCTCTTGTGCCTTGCTGTAGAGGAGTGTCTGTAAGTCATATCCCTTGAGTTTTCAGCTAAACAACTCACCCTCTCTAAAACAACATCCATTTGTTACTTGACATTGTTCTCAGTTTGAGTCAAGCTAATCAAGTTTCCTTAAAAACTTGTAAGCCTTAGTAGTTTACACTCCAGGTAGTGCAATAGAATAGCACTAATTCTGATTGAGAATAGACATATCTGAAAGTCCGTAGACCTTAATTAGACTCCTCTAATTAGTTGCTAAATTACTTGTTAATTTAGTATTTAATGATCTATGTAACATGCATACAAATATAAAGACATTTATATAAAGGAAGAAATTTCCTCACATTGATATGGAAAATATAAGGGCACAACAAGAACTCCTTCTTGTTGTTCTTGAGCTACAAATATGGATGAACACAAGTAATCTCCAAAGTAGAAGATCTCCTCTAAGTTGCACCAAGATTAACCCAAATAATCTACCCTTATTATTAACTAGATAATAAGATAGATATAATACTACTAATATTATGACTATATTACTACACTAGTAATACTTAGTAAATATTACTATATGAGAGTTTTTAGTGAGAGGAAGAATTTTAGAGAGAAGTAAACAAATTGCACAAAATCAAGTAGTAGTAAAATGAACAACATTTGTTCATTATAAAGGCCATGAGGCCGGACCACCTTGTCCAAAGATGGACTATTATTTTGTTTAATTTGATCACATGCATTAGAGTGGAGTGTTGTAGTATATGTGATGATTGTATTCTACTTGTTATGTCACTTTCAATTAGTAACCAAAGAGTGTAAACAAGAACAAAAATTATCACCTTTGTAACTACATCATAACCGGCCACAATGGTCTAGTTAGATCCATTTTGATTTTTGATATTTGTCTCACAAATACTTATTGATCATATGGTTAATTATCTTGTATAATTAAGTGTTAATTTGATCATATAACAATTATATGACTCAATTAAATAAATAATAATCCTTCCCATCCAAATCAAAGGTTACATGGGAGGGAGCACAAGTTTTAAGAAAAAATTGATAAATGAAGGGTAGTATTGGAATGGAAGGAGGACCACTTAAATATTTAATGTTAGTTGGGTGGGTGGGGTAATGGCATATTGTGTAAATATATAGGGTAGATGAGGAGTATTTGGTCTTATTTGTTACCCAAAAAAGAATGGGTAGTTTGGTTTGGATGGTCCAAATAAGGTAAGTGTAACCTTTGGTTTGGATGAGAGGTAGTATATACTTAACATTTTAAGTAATATTTTACCATTATATCAATATATAATGGGTCCCACAATGCTTAGTTAATTTATTTTACAACTCCTTGTAAATATAATTAGCTAATTACCTCTATCTCAAAACCTCAACTAATTTAGCAATTTAACGATTAATTACTAAGTTAAATCTTATTTAATCGTATTAAAATAAGATATAAATTTATTAGTCAATTATCGCATAATTGAAAAATAAGTTTAATCGAATTTGAGATCTTAACTCAATTTCTAACAATTAACTCTCGTACATATCGAATATATGTAATGTACTAATTAACTGTATCGTATACAAATAATTAGTTACTATTTGGATTTCATCCTTTAGGTGTGACCGAAAGGGATCAGTTGATCACCGCCGTCAAACGACAATAACGTCAAACTCTAGTCAGCCAACCGTTATTGATTTACGTTAATCAACTGACTAATCATATATATAGTCAATAAATATCCCAATTATATTCCTTAATAAGATTTATTATGTGGCGCACTATTGTGGAGGACACCTACTCCAACAATCTCCCACTTGTCTGACACAAGTGTGCGTCACCGATTCTCTTGTCTCTTTATCACATCTCCCACTCAACGCAAGGTGTCTTTCAGGTCGCACTTGCGATTGACAATATCTAGAGTGGTTTTCTCGATAGGGAGAGTAACTGTCTGACCGGAAAATCTACCATAGATCTCTTTCCGAGCGTGGCCACGCATTTACAGTAACTACTCCTCGAGTGGCCTAAAGATGTTTTTACCCAACGTGGGTGGACAATTCCTGTTGATCCATCTACTCTGTATGATGCAGATCACCATGATCCAGAAGAAGTCCATCGGCCTCCTTTTACGGCACGACCTAGAACATCAACCAAAACCAATCGGAAACTGCACCGACTCAGATAGACGGTCGCCAGTCAAAAGAATCGACTTATAGGAATAAGCTAGAAGACCCTGCCACGACCAGGCATCAAATAATTGATTTAAGGGTCTCTACAATGTCACTGTCCGACGGAGTGTCATACAGTCTGTCTATGTAAACGACCAGTCATCTCCATGACCCCATGGTGCTGAACCAACCATCGATCTACTTACAATCTAGTCATTTCGAGACGTCACCTCATTGAGTGACTAGGGACAAAATACTAAGTTCGTCCTGTTCACTTGAATTGGGTTCAAACTTTCTTTCAACCAATTCGGATAAACAAAGTATTAAAATTTAGTCAAACTAAATAATGGAGTTTTTAATGAAACTCTAACAATGAATGCGATTATCAAATATTTGGAAAAATTGATACGCTATCAATAATTTCATATCTTATAATCTTTAGAAATTCAGGTACATATTTCAATCCCCATTGAAATGACATGACTATCATGTTCAGCCTGCAAAAAGCATGGCTAATGGATTAGCAATACTTGCATCTTTCCTATCGTTCTGATTGCTATTTCTCTTTGTCTACGTAATCTCATATTACATAAAAACTTCTGAGTACGTGTCTAGTTTGAATCTAGGACTTAGGATTTGGCCTAAAGGTAGCTCCCACTGTTTTACCAGGATAATGGGATCGGATATACAAACATATGAACTATTGCCAGTCCCTCCTATACTGCGATTCAAGCTACTTTCATATGCACATCATATGACACAATGTACTCCATTTCCGTTGTTAAATCCGCAATGATAAACTGCCTGGAACACTTACAGCGGATACATGACATTTCTATTTGAAAATGTCACTCCTACTTGGAACCTTTCCAATAGTATTTTCTGTTTGGAACTCTTCCAACAGATAAATCTTCTATGAAACACAGCCAGTTCGTGATTTCAAATCACTTTGATCAGTGTGGAAACTGAAGTCTGTGTAAACTCTTACACACAACTCACTTTAAACTCCAAACATATGAAACATATCTTTAGTCCTTCGCAAGTACTTAAGGATGTTCTTTATGGCTATCAAGTGACTCTCACTTGGATTTAATTGCAAATGATTCGTCATACTCAAAGCATGCAAAATGTCGGATTGAGTATACATCACAGCGTATATAATTGATCCCGCAGCGGAAGCAAAAGGACTCAATTATGATGTGTTCAACTTCCTTGAACTAGTCAAAGATCTTATCAATATAAGAATTTTGACTCAATGCTAATATCCTTTTAGATTTATCTCAATAAATCCAGATATCTAAAAGATGTATTCTACTTCTCCAAAATCTTCCATCATCTAAAAGGATCAATATGTCTCCACATATAAGACTGATGAAAACCATATTACTCCCACTAAACTTCATGTATAAACATAATTCCTCGAGATATCGAGAAATATTTTATGACATGATTGACACCCTAATTCCAACTCTTTAGTGCTTATTAAGCACTCGTCTTAAGCTTGCAAATTAACTTAGGATTAGTTAGGATATAGAACCCAGGTGAATATAAAAATATACTACCTCTTCTAGAATCGTATTCAAGAAGGTGGTTCTTGAGATCCAGTTGGAATCATATCGTATGATTAGCTGTAATCGCTAAGTCTATTCGATGGATCAAAGAATTGAAGGGTGGTGGCAAAAAAACTCTTGCCTACCAAGTTATCTTGAAACAGTTAATGTTCATCATGCCAAATTTCGATCTTAAAAATCAATTTACATTGAAGGGTCGTACTTCGTCAAGTA